>QXCR01000027.1:0-238141 GCA_004380135.1 Stemphylium vesicarium
CGATGGCAATGGGATGTTCTGCGGGTCTGATTGTTGCGCAAAGACTTGCTGGGGCGTTGGTTGCGACGGGGCTGGCGCTGGCGCTGGCGGTGGAGCATGTGCGCTGCTTGGAGGCCTCCTCGCTCTTAGCCTTCCGCCACAACATTATGGTGTCTATGAGGGGCTTGGGCTTCTGGCGCGCAATATGGCCCAAGGCGGCTATGAGCTGGTCGAAGGTGGGGTCTATACCAGGACCGCAGACACCTTCTACCTTGGCCTCGGGCTGCCCTCTGTCCGTCATGCATTGGTTGATCTTCTGCTCGGCCTGGCTGATGAAGGAGTTGAAGAGATGGTGCAGCGCATATTCGCCGACCGTCTTGAGCTCATGGGGGTGCTGCGGGTGGCGCGACTGGGAGCGGTGGTGGTTGTGACCCTTCCGCGAAGACCGCGAACTGGGTGCCCGCTCTGGCTTGCGCTGGGGGATATAAGTGTCGCCCGACATGGGTTGGGGCGGAGGACTGCCGTAGACATTTCCAGTGCCCGGGCCCGGCTGCATGCCGTTGGCGGCAAAGGCGTCCGCTATGGATTCCTGCGACATGACAGCTCCATCGAGGGTTGCACCACCGGCGGCGGCGATGACTTGCGGGCTCAGCGGACTGGTGGCCGGGGAGTTGACGAAGCTGGTGTTCCTCGAGTGCTGGATGCCGTGCACGATGGAGGTATTGCGGTTGTGGGCGTAGGAGCCTGACGGCTTGCGTTCGAGATTGGTCAGGGTGCGGTCGGGGCTCGAGTTGCTACTTGCGCCTTTTACAGCCGGTGTCTGCGACCGAGGCGTGATGGTTCGCGAAGAGGCCGTCAGCGCCCTACCGCGCGTCTGGCTGGGCTCGCGGGAGGCCGACGAGGGGTTCTCTATATGGTGCGACACATTCCCAGCAGCTGGTCGAGCTTGCAAGAGAGGGAGAGCAGCTGCATCGCGCGCACACACAGGGGTCAGCACAAAACTGTAGCAGCGCGGCGGGGGACTCTCGACGTCCACATAAGGCCCATTATGGCACAGCAGAGGGCCGGCACCGTCGAGCCCCAAGCCGCGTGGGGAGTGTGTTTCACGGTACCTCGCACGGTTTGGGCGACGACTACGGCCTCACAGGGGAGAAGCTACTTACACATGCCGCAGGCTTCTCGTGCAGCATCTTCCTCGTCCGTCGGAGAATTTTGCAGCCCGTCTGATGTGGCTTAGGAACAATGCCGCGGCGATGAGAGGGTCGCGCAGGCTGTCAATCATGTCCTTGGAGGTGGATGAAATGGGTAGACCCTTGCCCTGTGCCTGACGGCTAGCCCGATTGGTGCCAGCGATCATCCATGGCGCCCCGGCATCGTCGCGGCTCTGGAGATCCATCCGAGATTGTGCATTCCCACGTGGTGAACTAACCTTTGAACCAGCCCTGGATCTCTTGGAAGCATCTGGAAAAGTCTTCCACGGACCTGTCGTCGCGTGCGCCCATGTCAACCAACAGCTGGGCCCTAGAGCTGGACGAGAGATGAGACGGGATTTCTCGATACCGACATGTAATCATGTGAACGACCCTCTGCCCTCCTCGGAGGCATACATGTACCTACCTAGGTAAGCATGAGGCTGACCTAGCACAACAACCAACGCTCCTCCTGTTGGAAACGCTAATCAAGCATATTCAAGCAATTCACCTCACTAGAAAGAATCTGTGGATGGTAAAGGTCGTTTTTCTTGGACCACTGGTAGTGGCATTGAGCACGGGGATTATCAACAAGTATTAACCTCCATGTCAACAAGCCGGACGGTCGGGAGCTGAGCTTCCGTAGCCGGTAGCGGAGAGGCTATTGCAACAGAGCGAAATTCCCACTACTCGTCCCCAGACGGGCGTAAGGGCTTTGAGAAAGACCGGCACGCTTGTGACGTTGACACGTGAAGCCTCCCCGTACACATCGTTGACTCGTCCATGGATGTAGATCAATTAATTTTCGTGGACACACCTGACCAGCGGCGGACAAACATTGCCTCCGCTACAAGACGATTTTTGAAGGCTAAACCCAAATTCCCACCCAGTGTCTCAATTGTCAACTCGTCCGACCCCAGCTTGGCAAGAGTGCAGCCACATGCTTGCTGGCGTCAACTGTGTAGGGGGTGTCCTGTTGTTTGGCAGAGTGGTGCAGGCAACGCATCATCAGCCTCCATCAGCTGGCTCGTACGAGCCCCGGAGCAACACAGCAATCTGCCCTACGCAAGTGCCGAAGTCGTCTCCCTGGGCATCTTGGTGGCATCGCATGGCGGAAGGGCAGCGAAAGCCGGGTAGTTCAGGGTCCGCGGCCACCGGCTCTCGCAGATGGTAGCGGAACTAGAGCGGAATCTATCGGCTCCGACTCGGTGTGAAGGCGCCAGTCTGTGACGGCACCATTCAGCCCTCAGCATCGCAGCGCCAGATGCTAATTAAAAGTCAGGCGTGGACCCTTGGACAAGAGTCTGATAATTAGTCGTGCTGTCGTCACATCTCACTTGAGGCTCATCCAAGATCCACACGGCGTTGGGCATTTGCATCAGCCACATCGTACATCGCTCGCTCACGTTGGAAGTCGCTCGGCCGCTAGCGCAACCGATGCTCCTCCGCTGCGTCGCCGCATACCACAAGAATTACCGTCTCGCTTGTCCTCTTCCGGACGGCGACTAGATACTGTGTCCATGTCAGCGCAGCCCCTCCGTCTTCCTCTGACTCTGCTAACGCCTCTTTCAGCATCATGGCACAACTCGATACCCTGGACATCATCGTGCTGGCCGCCCTGCTGGTCGGCACCGTGGCCTATTTCACAAAGGGCACATACTGGGGGGTCTATGGAGACCCTTACGGCAGTTCGCTGGCCACGGCCAATGGCACTGCAAAGGCGGGCAAGTCGCGCAACATCATAGAGAAGATGGAGGAGACGGACAAGAACTGCGTCGTCTTCTACGGCAGCCAGACGGGCACGGCCGAAGACTATGCCTCCCGTATCTCCAAGGAGGGTCATTCGCGCTTCGGCCTCAACACCATGGTTGCTGATCTAGAGGAGTACGATTTCGACAACCTCGACACTTTCCCTGAAGACAAGCTCGCCGTCTTCGTCCTGGCCACGTACGGCGAGGGCGAACCCACGGATAACGCCGTCGAGTTCTACGAGTTCCTCGGTTCCGAAGACGTCTCCTTCTCTGAGGGTGGCAGCGCAGACGACAAGCCTCTCAGCAAGATGAACTACGTCGCATTCGGCCTCGGAAATAACACCTACGAACACTACAACTCCATGGTCCGCAACGTCGACAAGTACTTGACCAAGCTTGGTGCCACCCGACTGGGTGCTGCTGGTGAGGGTGACGATGGTGCTGGTACAATGGAAGAGGATTTCCTCGCCTGGAAGGAGCCCATGTGGGCGGCCGTCGCCGAGAAGATGGGCCTGGAAGAGCGTGAAGCCATGTACGAGCCTGTCTTCGAGGTCAACGAGAGGCCAGATCTTTCCGCCGAAGACGATACCGTTTTCCTGGGCGAGCCGAACAAGAACCACCTTGAGGGAAACCAAAAGGGTCCCTTCAACGCCAACAACCCCTTCATCGCCCCCATTGTCGAATCTGCCGAGCTGTTCAATTCCCCCAACCGAAACTGCCTACACATGGAAATCAGCATCGCCGGTTCCAACCTAACTTATACCACCGGTGACCACATTGCCATCTGGCCCAACAACGCTGGCAAAGAAGTCGATCGCCTGTTCAAGGTTCTGGGCAAGGAGGATAAGCGCCACACGGTCATTGCTGTCAGAGGTCTCGACCCCACCGCCAAGGTTCCCTTCCCGTCGCCAACCACCTACGACGCTGCCATCCGCTTCCATATTGAGATCAACGCCGCTGTGTCCCGTCAACTCGTCTCCGTCATTGCTCAGTTCGCGCCCAACGACGACATCAAGGCTGAGATTGTCAAGCTCGGTAGCGACAAGGACTACTTCAGGGAAAAGGTTACCGACCGTAACCTCAATCTCGGCCAGCTTCTCGAAATCACCGGCAACGGCGCCACTTGGGGCAAGATCCCCTTCTCTTTCCTGTTCGAAACTATGGTCAAGATTCAGCCTCGTTACTACTCCATCTCCTCGTCATCAATGGTCCAGAAGGACAAGATTTCCATTACTGCCATTGTTGAGTCCATCGAGAAGCCTGGTGCGCCATACGCTCTCAAGGGTGTCACTACCAATTACCTCTTGGCCCTGAAGCAGAAGCAGCACGGAGATGCCAACCCCGATCCTCACGGTTTGAACTATGCCATCACCGGTCCTCGCAACAAATACGACGGTATTCACGTCCCGGTACACGTCCGTCACTCAAACTTCAAGCTTCCTTCAGATCCGTCAAAACCTATCATTATGGTGGGTCCTGGTACTGGTGTCGCACCCTTCCGTGGCTTCATCCAAGAGCGAGCTGCGCAAGCCAAGGCTGGCCAGAACGTTGGCAAGACTGTCTTGTTCTTTGGATGCAGGAAGCAGTCCGAGGATTTCATGTACGCCGACGAATGGAAGGTACGCTAACTTGGTCGTGAACACGCAAAACTGTTGCTAACAAAAGATCCAGCAATACCAAGAAGACTTGGGCGACAAGTTTGAAATGCATACCGCCTTTTCTCGAGACGGCCCTAAGAAGGTCTACGTCCAGAACAAGCTTGAAGAGAACGGCGAAGAGGTCAACAGGCTGCTCGAGCAGAAGGCCTTCTTCTACGTCTGCGGTGATGCCGCACACATGGCCCGCGAAGTAAACACCCTGCTTGGCAAGATCATTTCCAAGTACCGTGATGTGTCAGAAACAAAGGGCGAGGAGATTGTCAAAGCAATGAGGGCGTCGAATCAGTACCAGGAAGACGTCTGGTCATGAGGAACCAGACAAGCAGGAAGAGAAGTCTGGGAACACGATTCTTGAGCATGCATTTACATGGGTAGATCTGGAATGAGCGAAGGCGTTTGATCTAACGACAGCATTTCGTCTTGGGCCATACTAGGTTCGATTTCTCGCGCATGAAGTCCATGTACGGTGATTTGGACGCTCACCACTTTACATAGCCCGCGATGCGAATAGGCCTTTTGATAGATTAAGGCGTCTGCGCCCTGTTGGTTGGCTCTGGCTCTGGTGATGTCACGCTGTATCAGAATAATATTGTTGAGCTCTGCACAGTCTAATGCTGTGATGCCCTGCCGTGAGATGCAAAACGTCCGCTAGTCCTGGTCCCGGGTTCTGATTGGCCAGGGTCATGCGGTGACTGCCCTTGAGGTTGCTTCACCTAAACCTCATCTCTTCCGCAAACCTCACCCCTACGCGTACATACAGACCACGTCGAAATTGGATGGTCGTTGTGTCCATTTTGGGGACCATGGCTGCGCCGCGATAATTTTCACCACGCTTTTATGATCACAAGCACCAGAGGCGGCCCCCAATATCTTACATTGCTTGCCAGGATTGTCGCGTGGCAAGCTCTAATTGCTCAAGAGTGCAGCCATATATGGCTATATAGAGCACCGCCATCGCGTCTACGATAAGACATTGCACAGCAGTCCCGGTTAAGCGTCTTCTTCTGGATCTACCGCGCTTCGCATCGCATCTTCAGAGACTTCACGGTAAAATCAACGTGAGCCAGTCACTCACCGCCACAACCTGAGCATGTGTGGGGCGACCACACGACGCCCCAAGTGAACGCAATGTTTCAAGACGCCATGGACCCTTGCGAAGCTCTTACAGGACAGGGCTTGACGTCTTTTGCCCGCTGTACGACCCCGCAAGTGCGATCGGATAGTAGCCGGTCCGCCTCGTTTTTCTTTCCCTATGATGACGGTAGCGAGAAGATCCGGAATCCAGGTTTGAGGTTGAACTGAGTAACATGAGCAGAGTCGTGACGAAGCAAGGCCGGAGCAGCTCCGTACAAACTGAGACCACTCGGCAGCGGACGCATGCGAAAGGTGAGCATGCAGCTTTCAACGGTGCACAACATGCAACATTCCTGAAAAAGTCCTTACAGGCAGGCATGGCATGTAAAGCCAACGAATGATTGCATCCTTGTACGCCACCCTCACATGGGCCCTGGAGACCCTGATCGCCTCGCTGGACCCAGGCGATAGTAGGCCATCTCTTACTTTGCGATGTCGGCATGTGATCGCCGCAAGGCCGACAGGAACGTTTCAATAGCCGGACAACCGCTCGGATAGCTGCGCAGCGGCATATGCGACACGGTAATCCGTTCGGTTGCGCCCACGCAACACGCGAGGAAGCGGACAAGTCTCCATTTGTGAGTTCTGTATCACTTGAGCACATCAAGCGGCTTCAGTTGGCCGGTTGCAGAGTGCGCAAGGAGGCCGTATACTATGGCGGTTAGCAGAGTTTCTTTTGTCGAGTGCACTTTGAGCTCTTGACGTACTGATTCGGATCCCAGTGTTACTCGCAACTACGCTGCGAAGGTCCTCGTACGCGCGATGCGGACTCAATGCGCTTGTCTCGTAAGAGAGTGACGTTTTCCACCCTGCTCGAGGGGGGCTGGGCCAGCCCAAGGCTCCGGAACGGCCCTTGCATTTGCATTACCGTCGCAGATGTTGGAAGGGGCCTGCCGCTGAATATCTTTAGGTACGAGCTGCCGCCGTGAAAATTCGGTGCATCACACGCTCCCATCGCGTGAAGGCGCTTCCTCAACGGTGTCGTGCGGGGCTCCTTGCATCCACGTCGAAACCTCGATCTTCAGATTCACAGACGACACTGGCTGCACTGCGCCGGCTCGTCGCGCGGGTTACAAGCGTGCTGCACATGCAACGCCCATGAAGCCATTACAAGCCTGCTACAGGTTGGTATGAAGCTGGTAAGAGGACATGGGAAGAAAAGCGCCCTGCTTGTGTAGCCCGACTAGCACGGTGCATGCTGATGAGCTCTCAAACAGGAATTATACACGTCTAGGAGCATGGAAAATCCAGTTGCGCGTTCCAGAGTGCCGGAATCAGTGTACAAGGGAGAAAGTGACAAGTCGAATCCTCATGGTGAAGGGAAGCGCGCTGGACTCATGACCAACGTAAAGAGACAAACTTGTCTGGCAGCGGCAACGGACAATGACGTCCCAGAGCTACTGTCACTTCATGGCGTTTCTCAGCCCTGCTGCAAGGGCGGTACGGCTTGCATTCGCCGTTGCCTCTGTGGGCAGGAGGCTGCCGCGCCTGGGGGCGCCTCGTCATTTGGCTGCTACACACACTCGTCCCGGGGAGATGATGGCTGCGTCCGTGAGAATGCGGGCAAGATACACAACTGCTGCAACTACACACTGTTACGGCTTCTGTGGAGCACTCGCAAGGCCGCATCCCAGGCGCAGACATTCTTAATGCCCTCGGTCTGTTGATGATATATTAGATCAACACCTGCTGCCCACTGCGAGTAGGACGACACACATCACTACAGATTTCTCACAAGCACAAATTCGACATCACTATTGAAACAGCTCTTTCTTCAGTATTACTTAAATCCCCCCTTCGGCGCGACATCCAGACCAAAACAGCCATCGCTCGAGTGCAAGTGCCGTCGTTGTGTATATTTGTACCTGCTGATTGCTGAGACGACTTCCATCGCTGGCAAGGTGAGTTCTCTCCTCTGTCGCCATGTCCCTGCTCCGCGACTTCCACGCCAGGGCCGAGGCTTCCAACCGTCTTCACGGTCGTTTCCACCAAAGAAACAAGGCCATGGCTCTTTCCCCATCTGCGACGCCCGGACGCCATCGTCGGGGTACATCACCTTGCTTCATCCCGCCATCTCTCTGTTTTCCTTCTTCACTCTTCTTCACTTCTTTCTCACCAATACGCATCAGTGGCCACATTCTTTGTAGCTTTTCGCAGGTCAGTCTTCTATCCTCGCCCGCCTACATTGGCCTCAAACGCCATTACGGGACTGACTCTGCCGCAGCTTTGGAGTCACTACCAGCCCCGTGCACATTGCAAAAGTTTGACATTTACGACCTGGTAAGTCTCTTTCACTATTTCCATCCCATCTTACGCTTCACCATCACCGCTTTGTTCTCACGACCACCCCTGCACCCCTCCCCGCATCGCTCGTCGGGGACTGCTTTGCCTCATCTTCATCGATCATCGTTCAAATTTGCCGGGCCACACCCCAGCCCGCCCGCCACGATAAAAGCTTACTTCCTGACTAGAGCAACGTTCTTCTCTGCATCTCAGTCTACCTGTTCGTCCTACCCGTTGTTGAGATTCTGCTTCGTCGTCTTCCAGGCATCACTCGGCCTGCCCACGCCCGCCCGCAGCTCTAGGCCATAGTCACGGTCTCACCACCGGCTTCTTCTCTTGTTCTTCCATCAGCTTCACCCCCAGACTCAGTACAATGGCTACCAACGGTCGTCAGCAGAACTACGTGGCTCCCAACGCGGGCTACAAGGGCCACCCCATGCTCAACTACAACCAGAGCAACCAAGGTCATGGGTCCGCCCAATACCTCCCCCGAGGTCTGCCCATGTCCCCCCACGGTGAAAATGGAATGCAAGGTCTGACGAACAACATGGCAGCCCTCAACATGCACGCCTCATATGGTTCCTCTGCCACCTCCAAGTCCGCCAGCTCTGCCTTATCGGGTGGCTCGTCCGACTACGGCAACATCCCCCTTTCCAATGGTCAGGGACTCTGGGTTCCGAACCAGCACGTCATCGGCTCCATGTACCAGATGGTTCCTGGCGCTCAGCAGCAGGCGGGCATGGCCGCCTCTCCGGGCATGTACAACCACACTGGCACCTACGTGCAGCAGGCAGCATATCCATATGGTCAAGGTGTCGTCGACAATAACGCTATGCCTCCAGCCTGGGCTGCTCGCATGTCCTCCTCCGAGATGCCGTCGCTCATGACGCCCCGCCGCGACTCCATCTCCTCAAACGAGAACGACAACCCGGGCACACCTTACGGTAGTGGTGGTATGTACCGCTACGGAAACAACACTGCCATCATGGATCGCTCTCCAAATGCCATCTACACTAGCAGTGCTACTCCTTCCCCGTCGCAATTGGCCCATCCCTACCAGGTCATGGCACCCATACAGAAGCAGCAAACTATGCCCACGTTGCCTCCCCATCTATTGGCATTAGTGCACCAGGAGCCACCCATCCCCCGGGCCATTCCCGCTCCTAGCTCCCCACACAAGCCACTCGACCGTAGCCTGGAGAACAAGACCGGCGAGACCAACGTTTACATTCGCGGCCTGCTTCCTGAGACCACGGACGAGATGCTCCATATGTGGGGCAAGCGCTTCGGCGACATCCAGAGCTCCAAGTCCATCATCGACCTCAAGACCAACCTTTGCAAGGGGTAAGTGACCTTTCGCTCTCAAGTCGGTTCCCTTGACTGACTTTTTATGGCAGATTCGGCTTCATCAAGTACCACAACTTTGAGGATGCTGAAGACTGCATCCGTGGCTTCCATTATCTTGGATATGAAGTCAGCTTTGCTCGGGTATGTTCCAACTGTCCAACTATCTATCGCGACTTGCCTAACTCGCTTCAGGAATCCTTCTACTCCAAGCTCAAGAAGTTCGCCGACGAGTGCAACACCAATCTTTACGTGTCCAACATCCCAAAGAACATGAACGAGCATGAACTCGCTTCCATCTTCGCACCTCACAAGGTGTGTTCGAGCCGGATACTCCGAGATTCTTCCGGCACTGGTCGTGGCGTTGGCTTTGCTCGGTAAGTCATGACACCCTCTGTCTCTAATTTCGCACTGCTGACCACCCCCAGCTTCGAATCCCGCGACATCTGTGACGATGTCATCAAGGAATTCAACAACACCCCGGTGTCTAAGCCTGGCGGCGAAGAGCATCTCATTCAGATTCGCTTCTCCGACACCCACGAGCAGAAGATGCTGAAACAACAGACAGCCGCCGGCCGTGTCTTCCGCGCTGCAGAGTATGAGGTCGGTGTTGCTCAAGCTAGGGCGCTGGGCACGCCCGACCGTTACCTTTCCGTATCCCCGATTCCCGCAGGCCATGCCAACGAGTTCGAGATGTTCATGCGCGGTCAGCGGCAGCCATGGTCACCACCAGTGCCGTCTACCCTGGGTCCTGCTCGATCGTCTGTGTACTACATGCCACAGGGCGGCCCCATCAAGAGCGAGGATGGCGCTTCGGAGAACGGCGTCGACATCAAGACCAACCCCGCCACTCCGGTCAAGGCCGATGACAAGTCCGCCTCGCCGAGCCGGCTCTCTACCCGCAACGACTAAACGTACAAGGCCTGTCCGGGTCGACTGTTGACTTTCCTTCGTGTACGCACTATTCTTCATGATCGCTCCGTCAGCATCACCAGTCTCATCTTCTTGGACTTCTTTGGCAACGATCATATACCACCAACATACGCTACGAGGGTCCCGCTGTTCTCAACACGTCGCATCACGACATTCTAAGAGTTGTTCGATGTTCTCGCCATTCCTTTCTGCAACTTCTTCTGGCCTTTATCTTCACGTCGTCGGGCCCTTAATACTCTTGTTCTTGGCCCCAGCACCTTGAGCATATCCTTTCCATGGACACCAGTCTCGCGTTACTCCCCAATTGACATGTTTGGGCGGCTTCTATCACATTTTAGAAGTATCTGTTAGCATCTGGGCAAGCCAGCAACTCGAAAAGATCTTAGTGGGTTATTCAGTGTATCTCTTTTTCATCGATGGGGAGGGCAGGATTCCACAGTGGTGGCTAGGTCTATGGTCGGATTTGTCGTAGCTTCGATAGTTCGTCGTATAATAGATCTTCTTCCGACTGCTTTTTGACGCTTTGCAAATGGAGAGTTGTGACACGAACCAACAGAAGGCAACAGAGCTTGAGCCTTGTTGTTTGCCACTTGGTGAGACGCCATAACCGGTGACTGATGCCGATGTTGGAACGTAGTGCTTCTTGACATGCACAGCGGATTAGTAGGACCAGGCAACAAGCGAGTGTGTATGATAAACATGAGATGTAATTGATAATTTCATTTCATTTCATTGCTCTTGCACATCTATATATACAACGGTTTGCCTACTCTTGTATGACAAACCCTTGATGAATGAAGATGATGATGATGCGAAAAAGCAAGGGAGTCAATCAATCATTGGGAAAACCTTGAATCTATTAGAATGCCCAAGCTGCCCAGTTGGTGCAGATTACTGCCTGTACCCTTCCTTCCCCGGCGAACCAAATCGCCATACGTCTTGCTCTCTCTTTCTCTCATACCATGGATCGATGCACTCAGTCTTCCCATTCTGGGTTCTGTGGCGGTTGTTAGTATACTATCCAGAGTAGATGAATGAACGCAATTAGCATACCTTTCGCAGGATAACCACACCCTCAAGCACATTAGTCAAGCTAAGGTACTTCTCGTCTTCCAGCTCAGCTCTCTCACCGTGCGCCAGCAGCACAGGTGTGCTCTGAGTCTGCCATCCGGTGATGGTCTTTGGTCGACCAGCCTGACCTACAATGTCTACTGCTTGACCGACGCGGACGTTGACGGTGAGCGGCTTAAGTTCCTCGTCGAGTGTAATGAGGAAGCGGGGCGACATGGCAGTGGCCAGGTAGTAGAGGAGGTAATGTGAGTCACCGGCGACGAAAGACTTTGCGTCGATGAGCGACACGAGGACGGTGAGGAGACCTGATGCCGCGACGCGGGACAGGACTTGTCGGTCGGTGTGGAAGGGGTTGAGCGATAGCGTGCCCTTGCCTGCGTGCAGGAGACCCTGTGCTATGCGCACCATGAAGAGCGCGTTGGGGTCGCGGTGGTAGTAGCTCGCTAATTGGCGGAGAAGCTGTGCGAGACGGGCGTTGTTGGTACCCGCACCGCAGAGACCCATGGCGAAGATGGCGTTGATGGCGACATCGTTGTCGTTGTCGTGCGAGTATCGCGAAAGAGTGTCGTAGACCTTCATCTGGGGGTTGCTAGGGCTGATGAGACCCAAAGCGAGAGGCACAGCCTTGCGGATGTTAGCCTCGCCGTAGTGCATCAGGTGGCCCAGAGTGCGCAGAATCATTTCTTGGCCGACGTCCTCGCCCATGGCGACTAATGAAAGACCAATGACGGCGTATGATTGAAGAAGCTCATCCCCCTTCTTCTCTTCGCTCTCATCCTCAATGTGCTCATTGCAGATGTGGAGCAATTGCTGAATCTTCAACACGGCACCTGTACCTGCCCACGCACAGACTTCGGTAAGTACTGAGGCGGACTTGGCCATTGGGTGGTCGAGCGCCTTGAGGGTTTCTAAGATGACATCAACCTCCTCTTGTTGGCCAAAGAAGAGTAGAGCGAGACCAAGAGCCATGAAACGCGTCCACTTGTCCTTGAGTTGCTTGGTGCGGTCCTCGTCCAAGAGAGTGTTCATCAAGGCATCGGTGACGTCGCCATTGGCGGAACCAACGAAGATCATACCAAGAGACAGGGCTGCCATGGCGGAGAGTTGCATGTCAAGGCTGGTGTCTGTGACAACGGGCAGGAGCACATCGAGAAGATCTTCCTTATTCGATCCCGCGTATGCGAGACCAAGACCCATAATAGCAGCCAAGCGAATGTTCTTGTTCTTGGAATTTATGTTGTCCTCGTCGCCCAGGAGAGCCATGGCGGGATCTGAGTCCATGCGGACTCCCGAGTTGAAAATACCAGTGGCAAGCATGGCACCGGCCTTGACCATGTCCTCGTCGACTTGGGTGTAAGGGTCGATCCTGTCGAGACCTTCTTCGACATCCCAAAGCATGAGCATACCCATGGATGCGGTTGTTGAGAGCATGCCTTCCTCTTTGGTCTTCCATACCCAGCTACTCTTAGTGTTCTCGCCGAGCATGAGCTTGTCGTTGGCGTAACCCGTGTTGACGAAGGCGTTGACGAAAGCGGAGGCGAGGTTGTGTCTAGCGGAGTCGGTGTTGGTGAGGCCGGCGGTTCTGCTGCTCTCGAGATGTGTCTTGTAGATGTCATCGGGAGACTTGGGGTCCAGGATGTTCAGCTCTTTGCCCAGCGCCCTGAAATGATCAGGCAGACGTGTGTTGTTAAGACACTCCTGTAGTTCGGGGTCTTCGTCATCTGATACATCGAACCATATCCGCTGTCGCGCACAGAGGAAGGCCATTTGCCTGCGAATGGACTTGTCCTTGGTGGCATCGAAAGCCTCCTGGATGATGTCCTTTTCGTGTAACCGTATGGCTACGGCCATTGCCTGGGTGTATTGCTTGTATTTGGCGTAGATGCGGTAGGTGGTGCGTAGGAACTTGTCGTTGTCGGGGTATGTGAGGAGGGGCACGTTGCTGCTCATGTTAGTGCAATTCGTGGTGGAGTTCAAGGATGCCGTACCTGACCATGTAGAGAGCGACTCTCGAGTATGTGTTCTCGTCAATGTACTGCTCAATCTGATCAATCATCTCAAGCTCAGACAGGATGTCGACGGCATCGGCCTCTGCGTTGTGCTTCAGGAAGAAGGGGACAAGGTTGGAGGCGAGGTCGGTAACATCGTCGGTGGATTTGTCGTCATTGAGGCGGTTCTGGTACTCTGCGCCAATCTCAAGCGCGAGGTGGCGCATGTACTCGTGGCCCCATGAGCCGAGATCTGTGGAGGGGGCTTCGAGGCGGTATTTCAGACAGTCCAGGCGGTCCTCGTCTGAATACGTCATTCCCAAAACGGACATCATGTCGGCGAGCGATTGCTGTTCCGATTAGCTCTGGGTCGCGCTGAGACGGCCGATGTGTTGACGTACCTTGTTCTCGCCGGCGGGCCATGATGCGTAGGCCTTCTCCAGGTTCTCGTAGTGTGGTCGGAGGAACTTGAGCGGCTTTGGCACGGCCGTCATGGAGCTCGTTGATGTCTTGATGAATTCCTTGATCTGGTCGAGCGCGGGCTTGTACAGGCTGGTATCGGATCCCTAGAAGATGGCCTAGGTCAGCGCATGTTGCGGGGGACATGTCGGATGCAAAGGAGCCTACCAGTATCCGCTCTGCTAGCATATCCAGATCGCTCTTGAGTTGCTGGTCTTCCTCGCTGAGTTCCTCTATAGTTTGCCATCAGTACACATCGACTGTGATAGCTGCGTCAGCTACCGTGCAGGCAAAACATACCGCCAGTTGTCGCAGCGCCGCCCTTCTTGTCCTCGCCATCTGGCTTTGCAACCTTGCTTTTGTCTGCATCCTGGGCGGCCGGCGCCTTGCCCTTGCCCTTGTCGGCGGCCGTGGGCTTCTTCTCGTCGTCCTTCGCCATGTTGATTACGAAATGTAGCTAGGGCAAGCGGCGAACTATGTCTATCGTGCGGGGATGGGACGACGTCAACAGCGAGTATTTGGGGCTGTTTTCGGGGTAGTGAGGTGTTTACGCGCCACTCAAATGGATAGCAGCAGCGAAAGACTTGTGGCAGGTGATAATGGGCGGATTGATGTCGATGAGGCAGCTCTTGCTTCGCGTACCACTTCCGCCGCGCTAGGGCCAAGCACTGTCCGCCGCCGCCGATGATGAGCTGCGGCGGGTGCTCAGACCCTCTCTTCGAGAAACGTCCAAAATTATTGCCAGAACACTCTCATCCCAGCAACCACGCCAGATTTCGCCCGGAACGCCTTCGGACGACCCTCACCATGAAGCTGAACGTCAAGAATATTCGGTACCTGACCGCCGACGACTGGCGCGTCTTGACTGCGGTATGCGCTCGCAACTCGTCTTTTTATCGCATGGTGGGGGACTAACGCTGATGAAAGACCATGACAGACAGAGATGGGCAGTCGGAACCATGAGCTTGTGCCTACGCCTCTGATTTCCCAGATCGCAGCCCTTCGATCAGGCACCGGAGTCCACAAGTGCATATCCAACCTCGCCAAAATTGGTCTCATCGCCAAAGTCCAGAATGCCAAATATGACGGCTACCGGCTCACATACGGTGGGCTCGACTACCTAGCCCTGCATACCCACCAAAAGGCTTCTACAGTATACTCGGTCGGCAACCAGATCGGTATCGGCAAGGAGTCTGACATTATCGTCTGCGCCTCCCAGACGGGCAAGCAGCTCGTCCTCAAAATCCACCGTCTGGGTCGCATCTCGTTCCGCACCGTGAAGGCGAACCGTGACTATCTTCGCAACCGACAGGGAGGATCGTGGATGTACATGTCGCGTCTCGCTGCCCTGAAAGAGTTTGAATTCATGAAGGCACTGCGAGCCGAAGGCTTCCCCGTGCCGGAACCCATCGGCCAGAACAGGCACACCGTCGTCATGAGCCTCATCGACGCCTTTCCCATGCGACAGATCTCCAAGGTCGGAGACGCCGCCCCTCTCTACGCCGAACTCCTCGCTCTCATTGTCCGCCTCGCACAATACGGTCTGATCCACGGAGATTTCAACGAGTTCAACATCCTAGTCGAGGAGCGAGTGGAAAAGGATGACAGTGTGACGCTGGTACCCACCCTTATTGATTTCCCACAGATGGTCTCCATCGACCACGCCAACGCCGAGTACTACTTCGACCGCGACGTTGCCTGCATAAAGCGTTTCTTTGAACGTCGGTTTGGCTTTACAAGCGACGAGCCCGGCCCATTCTTCAAGGACGCAACAAAGAAGCTCACAAAGCGACTCGACATTGAAGTACAAGCCTCTGGTTTCAGCAAGAAGATGGCAAAGGAGTTGGAAGTATACATGAAGGAGCATGGCATTGACGGTGACACGGCAGACGTAGAAGCAGCGGCTGGTGAAGACAACCCTGACGACGAGGATGGGGAGGCTGGTGTCGAAGAGGATGGCGGTGACTTTGATGACGGCGAGGGCGGTGTCGCTCTGGAAGGTGGGCCAGTCGGTGACGACGTGCCCTCCGAACCCCAACAAGAAGCAAACGACCAGGAACACTCATCCACCAAACTCGCCCATCAAATGACCATCCTCGACATCAGAGACAACGACCCCCTACCCGACCTCAACGACATCAAGCCCCAGCTACCATCAGGGCCTACCATAACAACAAAAGCCGCCAAGAAGAAGGCAGGATGGGCTTTATAGATTTGTCTGGCGAATACTCTTCTTTCCAACCATCTTCCCTCTATATTCCAGCGATACCCAACAACTCTGCATCACGTGTGTCTGCGTGCTTGCATCACCCGCATCCACCAAAATTCAGAAAAGAGAAGGCCGCCCAAGGCCTAGACATCTAGCCGCACGTGTAGCCATGCGAAAAAGAATACATCATGATTGAAACGATTCCATATTCAGTGTCCTGTATGTATCCTACATACTCATCAAGGACCCAGAGCCACCCGTCTCAGAAATGACCACACGTATCACAAATATCCCTCGTCACATGGATCATAGATCATAGACCCCCCCTTACCCCCTCTCCCTTTCCCGATCCCCAAGCCTATCTCACAAACACCCCGGCACCCCCAAGCCCATGCCCATCCCCCCACCAACCCCACCAACAACAACAACGCCCTCCTTCCTCAACATCTCAACCCCCGCCCGTTCCCTCTCCCTCCTCTCCTCCTTCTCCCTCTTCTTCGCCTCCACCTTCCGCTTCTCCCTCGCAATCTTCTCTTCTTGCGCGATCTGGCGCTCGGTCTTGCGCTTCGCGGCCTGGTAATTTGTGTACCATTCTGGCTGTGCTCTTTCGATTTCTTTCGTTCTGGAAGAGGGGATGGGGGTGTGGAGGAGTGGGAGGTGGAAGAGGCGGGATGGGCTGGATGGGGGTTTGTTCGACGAGGCGGGGCGGGAGGCGAGTTCTGAGCGGGGGAAGACTGAAGTCGAGGGAGAGGGGCAGAGAAGGGGTGTTGATGTTGGTTTGCGTAGGTCGCGGTGGAAAGGCGGGCGGCGTGTACGGTTTGTGTCTTCTCCTCCTCCTTCTGCTTTTGTATCGTCTTCTCGCCGTGCGCCATAGCTATGACTGGACTCGCTTGAGCTGGTGAAGTTGTCCGACCCCGACCCCGACCCTGACGTCGAACTCCCAGCCATCGTCTCAGCCGAGCTATTCCCGTCCTGAGATTGAGTCTGCGAAAGAAGCGGCGGCACGTGGTGGCTATCATGACGACCTAGCTTTTCCGCATCTTGGACCGAGTCGGGTACGTACAATGTACTCTGCGTCAACACCGGCTCCGAAATCTCCATCCTAAACTCCTCTTTCTTCAAGATGCGAAGCGGAAGTACATTACCCTCTCTTCTCTCTTCATCCTCCTCCTTCTTCTTGTTCGTGTGACCCCGGAGTTTAACGAAGCCGGGTGGAGCAAGGTATCTAGCCAGCAAGCCCGACCTCTTATTCTTCTTCTCCGCGTCGCTTGCTGTTGCTTTGGCACTGACGCCTGGTTTAGGTTTACTCGGTGGGCGGGCCATAGTGCTTTGTCTGCGTGGATCTGCGCTTGTTGGGCGGCCGAGCGGGGCTGAGGTGTAATTGGGGACTGTAGTGCGGGATTGTGGGTTAACGAAGGAAGAAGTGTTTTCCGGCGGAGTTATAGAGGCTTGTGAGTGAGTCGGAGGGCTGGATTGGCGGCCCGAGCGTGCGCAGACATGGTGTGGTGGTGTGTAGGCTGGCGCTGGCACGTGTTTGTTCACTTTGTCGGTCGTTGTAAAGTGTGGCATATCGTGTGTGTGATAGTCTGCTGATACCAATCTTTGTGCTTTCACTCTGTTGAGATAGAGAATTAGATGGCTGGGAGACAAGCATGCTATTTGTTGCCGTGGTTATCTGTCTGAGTTCTTTAGTCATTTTTTTATGCCGATAGTCACTTTTGTTCTTCACTTACGTTGCGCCTTTTCTTCTCATCGTCAGACTCATGCGGCCATGGCATTCTCGTTATACCTTCTGGAACCGACTGCTGCCGCCCCTTCCTCCGGTGACTCCTGATTTCTTCGACTTCCTCTTGAATCTCATATAAACCCCGCGTGAATCTGGTCATCGCCTCCCTCTCCCATATCTCCTGCAGGCTTAGCCTCGGCCCATCTCCCATAATGTCCCCAAAGATCATCCTTGTCCTGCGGCGCCTTCTCTTGACGGCCCTTTCGGTTTCGCTGACTGCATCAACATACTCAGCATCATCCGAGAAACGCACTGATACCTCCCACCCCCAGTCTTGGAGGTCTTTGAGGGTGGAGAATTCGGAGGGCGTGGGGTTAGCAAGCGTGTAGGTAAAGAGTGGGTTGCAGGCGTCGAGCGAATTTACAGGTGGTTGGACGAGATATGGCATTCTGCTATACGTTTTGGGAGTAAGATGGCTGAGGTTGCAGAGGCATGGCAATTAATCCATGGACTGGAGATGCTGCTGGTGTTAACAAAGTCATATATTCACGCAGTAGCTTCGCGTAGCAGAGGTATGATGAAGAGGCCATCTTCTTGAGCATCAAGAAGTATCGATTCGTTGCCATTGAATATTTTTACTAGATACCATATGTCACTACCGCCTGACCCAGATACATGTGCTGTCGTCACTGTTCTGTCGCTGTGTCATGATTCAGTCGAATCGGCACGAACTGCACCCGGAAACCAGCGGCGTGATCTCGGCCCGCATGCTGTCCCGCAACACATGGCTCTCTGGCTCATGATGTGCTGCGTTGGTTGCGGCGGAGACGTGAAGTGCGCTGACCCAGAATTTCGCCGTCAATGTAGTTCCTGTCACTGACGTGAGTACTATCACAGCGGCGCTGGGTTTTGGTGCGGTTTATGGTTAGGTAAATATATTGGAGTGCGTGAAGAGTATGGTGCTCGGGAAGGGCTCAAAACCATATCTTGATCAGCTCCTCCGAAACTGCCGACGGCGTGAGGACACCAGACTCGGTGATGATTCCCGAGATCAGATCGGGAGGCTGTATGTGTGTGTTAGTCTGCGATTTCGAAAATTAATGGTATGAGGCTTACAGTGAAGTCGACAGCGTCGTGAGCGTCGAGCGGAGCAACTGTGTAGACGTGTTTTGCAGTCATGTCGGCAATGGCCTCGTCAAAGATATTCCTCTGCTCTTCATCACTCTTTATCTTGCTCTCGTCTTTGGGCTCCTCTGCCACCTTGAAGTCCAAGACCTTTTGTTCAATGGGCAGGTCGAACTGGCTGAGCGGATACAGCCTAACGAATTTGTGGCTCTCGGCAACCACATAGAATGGCTTTCCCTTGCTCTTAGCAAGTACGCCCAGTTGGTATGTGCCCATGCGCGATATGATTCCGCCGTTCTCTACGACACCTTCGGCTCCCACAATGACCATGTCGACTTTACCCAATGAGTATGCGACGGCAGAGTCGGGGATGGTGGCCACCGGCACGTTGTGTTCTCGGAGGTCGGCCACGGTTTGCAGGCCCTCTTTTGAATCCAGCGAGCTTGAAGAGGGTAGAACATATATGACCTTGAAGCGCAGGGTGCTTGACTCAGCCGCCCTCCGTAGTAGGGCGCCCACTACTCGCGACCCACCATTTGTGAGGACAGTACCACCATCGCGGATGAAGTGCTTGCCAAAGCTCGCGATCTTCTCCCTACTTTGCTTGGCCCTGTCTACAAAGAGCTTTCCGTTGGAGAGCAAGTGGTTTCGTATCGCGCGGAAGTCGTCGTCTGGGCCTAGGTTCAGGCTGGCGGGGCGGTTGAGCGTGGTAATTAGGTAGCGCTGGAAGAGATCTGTGCCGGCGGAGAGAGAAATTGGGTTCGCGATCGAAGCCTTCAAGGCGGCAGTATGGCGTTCGAGCAGGTCGAGTGTCTCGGCTACAGTCGAGACGGAACTCTGAGCAATGGCTTCGACGAGCGCCTCAATGGCAGCGACGGGCATGGTAAGTTCGGGGTCATCTTTGAGGATGCGGCGATATGTCGCGACAATGTCGAAGTCGGGCTTCGTTTTAACTGCGGATTCGGCACTCATTTTGGCGGTATGTTGCAAGCGTGTTACTGCTCCGTGAACTTTTGGGAGATTTTGGAGGGGTGGTTCGCGATTGAGTCATTCGCCAAGACCTGCGGAGTAGCTCCGTTCCCCGACACCAAGCACTCTCCTTCCTCCTTCCACGACGGCAACTACCGTGAATAGACACAAAATATCGAAGGGACTACTTGACTCTACGCGTATGAGGTCATCAGAAAGATACAGGACATCAAAATAATCGCTAAGAATGATCTTCGTGGCCTCCTAAGTCCCAAGGAAGGTTAGAAGACTAACAGACGCTACCAAGATGCGTACAAGCGGGAAGAGACAATCCATTAGTAAATATAATCCCGCAATTTAGAAGTCGTAGTCATCGTGTGGTAATTGTGGGGTTACGTTGGTTGTAAGTGGCTGCCTTCTTTCACTCCCATGGTACTGCGAGGGTAGGGGCGAGCATGAGTGGAAGGAGAGTGCTCATAAAAGAGTAAGCACTTACGACACGATAGTCGCCCTGCACCAGATTGCACGTCTAGTGGTCGCCACTGACATGTGTCAACGCTCTCTTGTACTTATAAAGCATCGCTGATCCCCCTCATCCCACCTCTTCATCTTATCTCTTCACCTCATCACTTCAGCAGATTTGATAGCCCAAAAACTCATTTTTGGTATGTACGACAACAATATACCTTTCACTTCCCAATACCCACAAAGGAGATATCATCCCTGTTGGGTAGGGCAGAATGCTCCCCGTCGAAGGCTGGTCAGTGTTTCGCAGCTAATGGATTATCATTAGAACAAGTCGCCTACATCCTCACTTCCGAAAACTCCCACAAGCAATACGACGTGTAAACATCGGGCCAGAACCATCCGCAGAGACTATCGTCGCCGTAGAGATGTTTTCTTCCCCAGAGCGATCCACTGTCGATGGTCCGCAGCTCGACGATAGCGCCAAGGCTGTACGTCCGTCAGCAAGGACTAGAGTCGACAGTGTTACAGGATTGTGTACGCCAATGGAAACCAGAACCAACAGCATCATGGATTCGCCAAAGGAAACTAGAGTCGACAGTGTCATGGGTTCGCCAGCGGAAACCAGAGTCAACAGTATCATGGGTTCGCCAAAGGAAACTAGAGTCGACAGTGTCATGGGTTCGCCAGCGGAAACCAGAGTCAACAGTGCCGTGGGTTCGCCAAATGCAACCAAAGTCGACAATGTCGCTGCCGGACGCTCGCCCAAAAAAACCAGGTTCGATAGTGTCACCGCCGTAAATTCGCCAGTGGGAACCAGAGCCGACAGTGTCACCACCGGACGCTCCTCTAAGGCACCTCAAACCCGTACCATCACTGTACCGATCACGGTCACGATCCCGGCCGACGCATACTACCAAGACTGTAAGGTCAAGGTAACAGGGGAGACCCAAATCTCTGTTGTATCACCCTCGACAGGTATCTTTTCTGCGGTTGCAAACTCGAGTTCGCCGTTCCAGGTTGAATGCTTCTCATATTCACCTCACAAGTCCCAACCACAGGAAACACCATCCGACACATCACCACTTACTCGCGCACTCAACGACCGGATTACCGATCTACGGCTAGATGAACCTACCGCCAAAGATCAGACAAACTCAGCTTCTGACTCGGGTTCCGAAATTGTCTCCGCTATGAAGAAGCTACGTGGGGATAGCAGAGTTCCCGAGACGCGAGCCCGAGGCGGGATGATGACAGATGAGATGGCAGATGAGATGGCGAGCAAGTACTTCGATTTCCCTCGCTACATAGGGCCCTCCACCAGAAAGCATACGAAGATCTATGTAGAGGGCAGCTTGTTGTGATGAACACGTACTGCAGGCTAGAAGGTCAAGGTGTATGGAATAAGTCAACCGGACTCAATAGGCATCCAAGGACCATCTCTCCCAAGCATTGGTAACGGCTTTATAGAACCAAAAATCCATTTTCACGTGTGAAAAGACACTCCATGGCAATGTGTTTGTTGATCGTGCAACATTCGATGTTCTAACGCGATGACGCATTTTGCATGGGGCCCCAACGTCATACACCAATGAAATTTCATCAACCTTGATATAACCCGCATGAGCACGCGACTTGTTACCTAAACCAGCATCATTGCGAAAACAAGATGTACCTCAAGCCAACACGATCACAAAAGTGAAGATTGGGAAAATAAAGATGGTTCTAAACTAGTTCCCGAACACATCAAGATCTGCAAGCAACCAAAATACCCAAAACGCACATCACCACATCAGCGCCGCTTTCCTGACTCTTGGTATGCGCCATGGCAATCCTATCAGACCTATTCTCAACAATAAAAAGCACCCGCCTAGTTCCTCCTACAGGAGACGCAGCATCCCCATCCAAACAATCCACCAACAACAACAATGGCACAGGCCCGTCATCGCAACCTCAACCAAGCCAACGACCAATCCTAGAAATAACATCATACGACCGCTTCACCCCACCCTCGCCCGCCCCCGATCTCGAATACGACTGCCGACTAACCGCAAACCCCTCGCCGCTAGCCCGAAAAACACACACAGGCCTCGATCCCGCGCTGCAAGAAGAACTCATGCGGCGGTCTTCCTTCAGCGACCTTTTCGCGCAGGCTGAGAGCGATATTCGGCGGCTTATGGAAGTTAAAGATGTAAGGGCTAGTCGAGAGGGTGGAGTGGCGGTTTTACGGGTGGGGTGTCTGTGTGGGAGTGGACATCATCGGAGTGTGGCGTTTGCGGAGCGGTTGGGGAAGGTGAGGTGGTGCGGCAAGGATAGGGATGGAGATGGGGATGGAGATGGGAAGAGACAGGGGGGATGGGATGTCAGGGTTCGGCATCGGGATTTGACGAAGGGGGTGGAGGAGATGAAGAGGATTCGGTGGGAGAAGGGGAGGAGGAAGGAGATGGAGAAGCAGGGGGATGAGGAGAAGATGGATGGGCAACGGGAAGAGTGTGATAGGAATGGAGATTCGGAGGGAGACTAACGCAATGGCGCAAGCGAATTGGAATCGTATTGATCGAAACAATACATTCTTACCCTCTAGACAACCACGAATGCCGTGTCAAACCCAACGCCTCACCTCCCTGATCCACACCACCGCCCCCAAGTCTCTCAGTAAACTCGCTCGTCAGCTCAATCTCAGAAATATGCACCTGCGTCCCATCTCTCTCCCTTCTCCCCTTCCTCCTCTGTTGTTCTTCCTTCCTCAACTCCGCCTTCCTCTCCTCCAACTCCCGTAACTCCTTTTCAATCGCCGGTTCAGTATGCTTCTTAACCCATTCTCCCACTTTCTTCATACAGTTTCTCACTAAATCCAACCTACCCATGTTGTTTTCTTCCTCGGCAACAGCTTCTTTACCGATACTGCTCTTTCTACCGCCTTTCCTCCTCGCGTCAGCCTCCGCGATCCGAACCCCGTGCTCTCTCTGCCAGATCAGCCATATATCATCGTCCCACGGTTCTTTCTCCGCTGCCTCTGTGTACTTGGCTAGCCACTTTGCGTTCTTGGGCAAGGCGGGGTCGATGTTATGGACGCGCCATCCCCACGCTATGGCGTCTTTGGCGATGACGTGGTTGCGGGCTGCGATGACGGGGTCGCTGGGGCACGGCAGTGCGATATGTTTTGCTGTTGTTGTGGGGAGGGGCGGAGACGAGTATGTTGGGTAGGAGTGGCGTTGGTAGTAGAATGGGATGGCGAGGATGATTGTCATGGTGAGAGTGGGTATTGTGTTACTTTGATGAGTGGTTGTGGGGGGCAAGCTGGAGCCTTAGCCGAGCAGGTGAGAAAAGTAGTGATAGGTAGGGTTTAGGCTGCACAATGTAGATTAGTCGCTGGTGGTGGTGGTTGTTATGTCACCCTGCTACATGCACGTGTATAGGTTCAGTACTTTCGTTCGTTTCGATTCATTCACACTGCTACCGTGGCTGAACGAGGGGTGTGAGTCTATCTTCGTGACATCTATGGCGAACCTCGTTGTACACGACCATGGTCCACATAAGCGTGAAGTACTGAAAACTTCCCTGGGAGCATGCGAGAAGTGCGATTATTCTCCTCTGCGTTTGCATCACCCCAGCCAAGCTCAACACCGGGATTCACTCCCACCGCCAGTCTGCGCGCATTTTTCCGTCGCACTACTTAGTTAAACCCGACCACCATCACCCTACCTACCTTTCTCCGCAACTTCTCGCCTAAACAGAGACAGCAAAATGCAATGCCTGCTCCACGCACCCCGCCATCTAATTGTCTTCGCCACCACTTCACCCGCAGTCTCGCACTCCCTCCGTCGTCAACACTACTGGGCTGGCGTCAAGACCGAACAAAATGGCCTTCCTGCCTTTGTCAGCACATCATGTATCCGAGAATTGGGTGATTGGAATTTGGAGATCGATGAAGGAGTGCTGGATGGAGAGAAGATGGGGAGAAGATGGCCGAAGAGGTTAGATGCCTGTTGAGAAGGGATGGGTTTGTAGAGCCAGATTTGAGATTTGTGGGCAGACTGGTGAGGCTGGGAAGAGAGGAGGTTGTAGAAGATCAAGAACCAAGTAGGGGTATTGAAGATGGGGACATGTGGACATGGGATGGAGACGGCTTGGATGGGAAGAGGGTGTGTTAAAGCGGGTCCTCCTCGCCGGACTAGCTCACTGCAACTCGCAAAGTATAGGTGTCAATAGCTGAGAATCGATGATTGTAATGAAAGGTTGTGGGTGTTAGCTGTTGTGACGATTTGCTTCATTATGAGAATTGATCCACATCCTTATATGATTAGTAAAGTGACGCGAAAATGATCGCCTACTACGCTCAGTCAAGCAGTTCTTCAAGCGCAGTACTGCGCACCCCCACTAGGCTTGACGATACCCATATCAATAAAGTCAGAATATTTCCAGTAATCCCCTTGAACACCCTCTCAAGCCACAGGCACATTGCTATAAAACTTCGCAGTCCAGTATGCACTTCCCCTCGTATACTTGGCGAAGGCATTTAGTCATGTGTTCAAGTTCTTCTCACGGTTCGCGAATTTGTTGTCAGACGCAGTTTCGATAGACCATTCGCCAACGAAGACGGGAAACTTGCCGTTGCCCGGCGACGCCTTGGCATCGGTGCAGATGTCTGGGGTCACAGTATCGGAATCGGTGGGTCGGCCAGCGAAGTAGCAGTGGTGCACGTCGAAGACGAGATTGGCTGATGCTGAGAACCTGGGCGACCAAAATTCCTCGCCTTTGCAGCTTCCCTGGAACATGACGGGAATCTTCCTGTTCACTTTGGCTGCTTGCGTGATGACCGCGTCGATGTACTTTTGCAATTCTGAGTCCACCATGTCGGATCAATGAAGGCCTCTTGGGCGAGCCAACCATCGAGATTAATGCCACTTGCATTAAAATTTGTCTAGTTAACATATCCTTTTTGCTGGGGCTTAGTCGGGCTGCAAGCAGCGAGGCTAGAGAATGCGAGGGACGCAACGAGGATGTTAAAGGCAACCATGGTCAATGATGAGATGACTGCGCTTTGAACAGATACTCGGACGCTGGTAGGAGTCTCTTATAGCGCATGTTGAGCTAGTTGTTTCGTTATCTTCAGCCCTCAGCACAGATTGTATCACAGCCCTCAAGATAGTGCGAAGATAAGTAGAAAGAAATGTAGAGACAGTCATCCTACTTAAACCCAAGAGCCAAGCTCATCTAGCAGAGAAGTCTTTTTGAACCTGTTCGTAGCCTTATTATGGGCACTCGTGATTTGGGGCACACAAGACTGGTCGTTTACCCCAGGAATTACCCCAGATTGGACCCCAGGTTTTGCGCCGCTTGCCCTGCGTAGCATGGCGGCATCGGCTCTTAGTTATGTCAACCCGATAGGTTAGTATTCTACGTCTATACGGGATTGACTTGATCCGAACATCTGCTCTTCCACCTCGGCTGGTCTCTATTTCGGCTGGCCCACATCCCGATATCAGCCTCGTGGTGTAAATCGTCCTTATTCTGGAAATAGATTAGGATGTGCCCATATGCCAGATTTCGGGTCAATGCATTGCGAGCTCTCAATTAAGCCGTCTTCGGGGAACTATCATCACTACAAGTGAAGGCGATCGGTTTGGGCTTACACCGACTAAGAACTCGATGGTAGCGTGAGAAGCTTTTGTGAGTCGTCGAGAATACAATTCACGACGTAAAAACTCGAGCTATGTTGGACTTAACCGCCGATGGATGGTACGGGCCGTATAATGTTTGTCGGATGGCCAGGATACAATGTTGCAAGTGTTAGGCAGGAGCGGGCTCATCGCCGATGACGACTTCTGGCGCTGGTTCGTGCGCTAAACCATTGGGTCGTCAACGTCTTGCACACTCTGTTCTTCAAAAGCCCGGTTTTGCACTCTACACTCATAGCCGTATTTTTTGCATCGATGTGTTAGAAACCAGTGTCGCTACAGAGAGCGGTTCCGGTGATAGAAAATGTCAATTTCACGACTTCCTTTCCAAAAACGGCCATCACCATTCTACTAGCGTCCGATGCAGCCATCGCGGCAAACCCCCCAGAAGCAGCTTACTTTATACTTCAACTGAAAGAGAAGGAGTTGGCAGTAGGAAAGATCTTTCGAATCTAGGTCCACCTGGATCTCCAAAGATGGACCGTTGCATTTCTTTGGGCTGCAACTTGCTCAGCGTTCTATTCGCGTGATACACCCCATCCACATCTACCTGCAAGTGAGCGAAAGCTGAATATGACTTATTGACTGGATCTCAAACTGGTAGCTCGGTACTCGCACAGATGCGGACTCCCTAACAGATCTACGGTGACACGGCGGCTTTCTTTTTCGTATCCGACTCGATGTGCGAACGCACACGAGTACAGTCAGTAACCGAGAGCGATGAATAGTTGCCCATCACTGCAGTCCCGGTCTCGTGTATTGCCTTTCATCACTAACAGTCATGTAAGGGGTTCTCCTTACTCTCGGAAATACGCGTCACTCGACTAGCCATGTACTTGAACATTTCGATCTACAAACTCGATGTTTCCTAACCGTGCGACATCCAAAACCGGCGTCTGAAGTCTTTAGACTCAAACATGTGCACTGGCCGTATCGATGACTCGCATATGACTGTCGTGGGTATCATGACATCGTGGCAGTACGACTAAAGGACAAATGACCCATGGAAGGAGAAAGAGGAAGCCTAGCAAGGCACAGTGACTCACGCCTACCAGTTTCACGAACACGACCAGATTGGAACCATGGAATGAGATCATGGTTGATGATGAGAATCAGGAGCACACCAAAAGACGCATCATATCGAAGAGACCACCGTGTCCGCATAACCACTAGCATACATGACACACCTCGCATGCACAACGGCGAGTTTGTCGATTCACGACAACTTTTGCTTTTGCTCCGCACATCGTCGTGTGCACATCCTTCCGTACACGATTGACCGGAGCCCGACACATTATGGACCATGCACGGTATCACACCGCAGGTACCATGTCACAGGTCACGAGGTCACTAGGACACAAGCACAAACCACCCCGTCACCAAGAATCAACACACAGCTCACAGAAAGGAAGACAAATCAAGGTATACCACGACTTTATTATACATTAAAATTACTCAGGTCTGAACCGATCGATCCGTGCTATATCCGAAGGAAGGATGCGAAAGCCTGAATCAACAATACTAGCAGCAGGAGGAAGACCCCCCACACACCCCAATACCCCGCCAAGGACATCGCGTGCTCTCTTGGCCATACGATGCAAAGATCAGCGCTTTTCTCCATCTAAACCAAGCTTCCTATCGGCTTACGACGTGCGAGCCAAGGCGCAAAAAGAAAAAAGAACAAAAATCTTCCCACTTCTTTCTCCGTGATTTTCCCCACAGCCGATCCCCATCCCTTATCACAGGTCTTGCTTGGCCCAAGGTGACGTGCGCTTGTATGCGGCTCTGCAAAACGGACCGATTGGAAATCGTCATTCTGGATCCCTTGGGTGGACAGATGTCGCAATTTTTTTCGTGCCGATGTAGATACGTGCGTTCGAAAGAAAGTAGCAAGGTAGGAAGGAAGGATATGACATCATTCCTCCGTGCCGGGGCGTGTTGGGCGGCCGGAGGGCCTTGGCGTTGTTCAATGCCCTCCCTCTGCTCCGCGGTGCTAGTCAGGCCTCGCCTTCCCTAGCTTTTCGGGCTGCAGCTGCAGCTGCGAGGTGCCAAAGGCCAGACTGTGCAACAAAAGCTCTGGCCCTTTTCCGATCTCTCATATCGTCATACTCGTCTCATCTTTTGGTGTACAACCACCCGGCTTCTTTGTTTTCTGCCACGAGAAGCGATGAGGTCATCACTCCTCTGATTCAACGCTCTCGACGCTGGGTGAGGGAGATGAGTCTCGAGTGTATCGTGATGAGAGGGTTGGGCTGGCGATGGGTTGCTGGTTGATGTTGATTTCACCCTCGGATGAGATGTCTTCGATAGGGAGGCGGAGCATCTGTCCACCGACGAGGTTGGGGACGTAGACGTATTGGGTAGCTGGAGAAGACATGTTGTTTGTTTGATGGATGTTGGTTGATGTTCGAGGTGTGGATGTAGTAGTAGTAGTGGTAGTAGTGATGGATATAATGTAGTAGTAGTGAGTCTGATACAGGTAATCTGCGATGTTACACTTTTTGTCTCCTTCAACACGGGGATAACCACCTATCTATATACTCGTCGTCTCAGACCACCTCGCAAAAAATAGGCCCCAAAGCTCCTGCAACGATCCCACTCGCACCACCCCCCCAAGCTCCACCCATGCAGCCCACCAACCCAAAACCCTATCCCCGACAATCCAAGCACCGCACTACCCACCCGTGCGTCCCGCAACCAACCACGCGCCCTAAACTCTGCAAGGGTACCGCGACACTATCTCCGCCGTAACAGCCCAACTCGCTGATTCGGCGTGCCGACCTGCACAACGCGTGGCAAGTCTCCCCGATGCAGCTGAAGTGTGCCGCATCGTTGTGTCCGGACGGCGGTGATAAGTGGTTCATGCGTGCGTATGTGACGAGGTGGTAGGGCCCCGCACCCCTCTCTCCGCCAGCCCAGCCAAGCAGCGCCGTAGACGAGGGCTTACCTCGCTCTTTTAGCGCCGGCCCAAGTCGCAGTGCCCGCGCGGTCTAGATCTGTCGTTATCGTCGGGCAAGTCTAGGCGACGGCGGCTTTTACGACCCATGGTGTTGAGGGGCCTGGTGGAGGGGGGATAAGCAATTACTGTGTGTGTACAATGTGAGGGGGATAGGGTTTCGGGGATCGGCGTTTAACAGACTTCGTGATCAATGTACCGGAAAGACGTCGTTTAGAGTTACGGCCGCGCGGTCGACGCTCCTCGGAGCTTGCATAACCCCGGGTGAGTCAACGCTATTGTGATTATACATAGACGGGTGGATTGCTAATGCTGGGTGGGGATAAATAATAGGCATTTCGCAATAGTCGATGCGACTTTCACTTCACGATGACGGTTGGTGGGGTTCCCTGTCACCTTACCTGCAGCTGGGCAATTCTAGGCGTTGCCGAGAAACAGGCCGAGAGTTTCTTTGCGGTTCTGTTGATAGATATCGGTTGCGTGGCAATTTTCCTGGCTAGCGACCGAAAGATTGTCTGTCCGCCCGAGTGCAGTACCGTGAGGATCGCCAGAATCAAAACACGATTCGTGAGGATGCTGTCAGACAATAGCTTACGATAACTTGCGACGCGTGACCCGAGTGCGTAACCTTTGGTCCATGGCCTTCCGTGCGAGGGGTCGTCGTACCCGCGTAGCTTCAGCAAGCGCTCGCATGAGGCCAAAATAGATCGGCCATAGGAAGTTTATCTTGGGAATACGAGAGCACGGAAGGGCTATCCGTGAAGGAGGGTTGGGGAGGGCGAGAGCGAGAGCGGGAAATCTTGGATCCAAGCATTCCGCCGTACGCCACTTTCTTGACGCGAGGTCGAGCGACAGCTGGACCAAGCCCGGCAAACGAAGCCAGGACGCGCCAACGCACCCCAGACCCCGAGAGACCACAAAAGGCCACAAAACAACATTCCCCGCAGTCCACATATTACCCTTGGATCGAGGACATCCTATTTGCTCTCCTAACTAGCTAGCTGAATACTGTCGTGCTTGCGTTCGATCGAGCGCAATGAAGATGGATGTGTTGACATTATTAGTTGCTCGATTAATCATTGGGTATCATGATAGTATTAACGCTACAGTAACCGTACGCCTCGCTAGCAACATGCATATATCCCACCGCATTTCACATTATGGTCTGATCTTACGGGCCTCTGGGTTTCCCCTGTTACCCTTCCATCCCCAGGCCAACCTCGTCATCGTCTTATCTTCGTCCTTTCCAGGCCACAAAACTTCTCCAAGGAATACAGCGCGAATGCAGAAGATTGCCGTGAAGAACCACATGATGACCAGTAGAATCGTCAGTGCGCTTGCGACACCGTTGACGGCATCACTCTTCAGCACCTTTCCTGCTTGTATGGTTGCAAGCGTGAGGCCTGCATTGGGGAAGATGAACGCCCACCAGTTAAGCGAGAAGGACATCCTACGTGACCCTACTATGACAGCAATGGTTGTCACGAAGAAGAACCAGTAGGCGAACAGTATGATGAAGAGCCCCGATGCAATGCCGATTATGCGCACGATTTCCCCGTCTGGGACTGATATGTTCGTGAAGTAGTTCGCGGGGACTTGGCTCGGTGCTTGGTTTGCGAGAGAGAGGAGCCCGGCGGCAGTGTATCCTGCGACTGTTAATACGGGTACGAGAATAGATTACTCGCGGGGATCGTGAGCTTACCTGCTGGTCCGACGGAAACGTACATACCCGGGCGGGTAGTAGGAGAGGGCAAGGCGCTGGTCATCAAGCGCTGCATATAGAGACCGTATAGCAGAAATGAAACAGCCCACGCAAGTCCCTTGAACATGATGGCGCTAACGAATATCTTCCAACTCGCATCCGGGGGTTGACCAGGTAATATGGTGCCGGCCAGCGGTCCTACTACAAGCAAAGGGTATATGGGGAAGATCCATGCTGGCACGGCGTCGCCAACGTTGAGGCGCTCCAGACGGAAGAACAACGAATACTGTATGATGCCGACAAGGAATGAGGCTGCGCAGTACATCCAATACGTGACTTCGAGCGCTTTTGTCAGCCACGGCCCGGTCGACGAGTTGCCGTAGGTATATGTGCAGTTCAGAATCAGGGAGACGGACACCCAGTAGGTGCCGAAGAACAGGCCTTCGACGGGATGGTGTAGCGACCCGAGAATCTTGCGAGGGACCAGAATGAACCGCGTGAGCATGCAAAAGTTGAAGATGGTGAAGAGAACAAGGTCGAAGATGAAGACGACCTTTCCGATGGTTTGCAGGCCGGTAAATTTATTTGGGGTGTTCCCTAGGACAACGGCAAGAGCACCTGTAGACATCGTGCACGCGAACCATGGCCTGTAGAACCGTCAGCTCGTGGCCCAAAAGTGGTTGGGCGCAAACATACCATGTGAAGTGCGCCAGGCGATCGCGAAGCCCCACCTCCTCCGGTGGTTTCTCATCATCACCCTCGTATTGCTCATGTTTCTTATCGCGAAATCGCATGTTGGCGATGATGGGAATTCAAAAAACGCGACAAGGTGTTGAGCAAACCGGGACCATGCCAGAGGGTAGTATTTACAGGCTCCTGGTCATGACACCTGCTTCCCAAACAATCCGGCAAGCGTGCCGCGCACCTTTCGTCATAGGGACCCATAGCGCGCGTGTCGTGCAGCTAGGGACGAGCCAGGTTCTTGCCCATCTAATGGGAACGCCTTCGAGCAGCTCCGTACTGAAATTTCGGCAATCCGGCACACATGCGTTTGGCAGCGTGCATGGGGCTCAAAATTTCTTGGGGGAACATCACGCGTGACGTCATCACCATCGCGACGAACTTCACTCTGCATAGTCGACCACTGGTATTGGTACCATCGAACCCAACAACTACTTACAGCCAGCCAGTAAAACTAGCAACTATTCCGATCACTGTTGTACCTAGGCATTGGAAGCTTCAATAAGATGTCTCCGTCACGTGGAGATCATGTGGGCTACCTATGCTTCGCGTGCGGGGGATGAAGTGGCACAGTTGCCAACTGCTCTCGCAAAAACCCGTTCGCTCCTCAGAGGAGGACACTCCTCTTAACATCCATCGGCAGAGAATGAGTTGTCAAACTTCACTCTTTTCATTACGACTCGTCATGGAGCCACTGGAATTGCCCCCACTTCCTAGGCCCCGCCTCTCCGGTGACCTGCCCAGCTTCTTACCAGTCACCACCCAAGATCGGCAATGCTTCGATTTAACGGCCAAGATGGACTTTAGTGTATTCTGCGAACGATGTATCTACTTATTTCGCAACCCTTCTGAAATGCCAGCTCCGCAGCATAAGCATAGACGTCCTGAAACCCGGTACAATCCTCCTATAGAAGCGCTACGCGAAGTTAACCTTGATCTTCGCCGTCAATCTGCTGAAGAGGGCTGTTACCTTTGCACCTGGCTTCTGCTTGAGGTGCCATGCTACCACCAGCAGGATTGGTGCCCAGAGAGTACCTCTCCCTTTCGAATATACTCGCGAATCACAGTCTCTTCAGATTGGGTATGCGAAAACGGCCGCGTCGATGTGGGAAGCGTTCAGGTTGTACTTTCTTATGATCATAAATCTTCGATAAATTACACCCTTTGGTCTCTACCGTCCCCGTTCGATGTTCACGCACAGAACCGACACTGTCAGAACATTTTTACTGGCTCGGAAGAGTCGATCGTTGCAAGCAGTGGCTGCAAGACTACATAGAAACCCATCCTGAATGTCATCGGGGCTCCTCGCTAAAATCACCAACACGTCTCATCGAGATTATCCGTCCTTCGGAGGTGCGGATCGTAGAGCCTGTAGCCTTTGTGCCTTACTTTGCTTTGAGCTATCGTTGGGGCAGTGTCGACTTGTTATGCACCACGAAGGAGACTCTCCCCACATTCAAAACTGCGATACCGTTTTATCGTCTTCCTTTGACAATTCAAGACGCGATCGGCGTGGCCTATGAACTCGGTGCCCGGCACATATGGATCGATAGTCTTTGCATAGTACAAGATGATCTTCAAGATTGGGCGCGAGAAGCGAAGACTATGTGCGACGTATACCGGAATGCCACGTTGACCATTGCAGCGCTCGGAGCGACTGATACGAAAACAGGGCTCTTTTCGCAGCGCGGTCCTATAGCCCTTCCGAAGGTCTTTTGACTTTGACACCCTACCATTCTATGTACCCCTTGTGTGGGAATCACGGGTAGAACCAGGCGATCCTGACTCTGAGGTGGGCTTTTTGGAGTGTCTTATGATTGTTGCACATGGCGAACAACTTTACCAACGCTGTGGAAGGGCGCGTCTCGAAGGACGCGCAAGATACGAGGAGTTCGGTCAGCGTTTACAACCATGGGAGGAGTTTCGCATAGTATAGCTTGATCAAGGTCCAAGTACGCAGCTCAGTGAAAGATCGCATGCATCCAAGGCAAGAGTTTCGTATAGTCTAGCTCGAATCACGTCACGCTAGACCGTCAATCAATTGATTACTCGATTAGTCTAAGCGAACATCACACAGTTTCGACGCCTTCAAACCAGGCATGGCTCAATGCCTGACGAGCTGTAAGCCGTTATGCGGGATCCAGACCATTCAACCCTCTGATCAAGTCCTTGAACATCTCGTCAACATCTGTCCACTCTGCGAAAGGCAAATAAGGGATATAATCTGCCGCTCGCTCCTCCCGAAGCATGTTAAGAACCATGCAGTTCGCTTCCTCATCACCAACATGCTTCATGAGCCCACTCAACCCTTCCTTGTCCCCAAAATATGATATTTGGCGCTGCAAGCGGGTGATCACAGGAAATGCGCCTTTCGATTCGTGTAATTTGAAGTCATCATCAGGCCCTAGTATGACACGCCCAAGAACAGCGTAGATGCACTTGGTATGTTAGCCATGAAAAAAATTACTCACTCAACTTGCAGTACTTACTACCAACCCGAACGAGTACAAGTCCGACGGTTTGTTCAACTCTCCCTTGAAATGGCCTTCGGGGGCTGCGCCAGTTATCACTTCCAGCTAGCATTCCTTTGATACACCTAGGCGGTGGGAGATGTGTTGCATTCTCAAGATCAGAGACTTGTACCAGTTCGACTACGACCTCTTCTTAGTCAACATGGCGGTAATTGACCAAAATGATGTCAGGCTTGACATCTACAAAAAAAAGCTGCTGATTAACATTCATAGTGTAAAGATGTCAAGTCGTTGGGACTCACCTAAATGGACAATGTCGCGGTCGTGTATGTCTGCAATTCCTTGCAGAGTAGCTTTGAGGATCTCCTCCCGAGCGCGCCTTGCGATCTGATTCCGAACTAGACTTTGGAAATCATCGTTGAGGTATTTGTACAAAAATATGCGCTGATCTGGGATGGTGTCTAATGGTAGTCGTATGCGGGGAGTTTGAGCCAGTCTTGGTCAAATGTCCTCATTGAAGGCTGAGAATATGTTCCGAGGTATGTCTTTTGATACGAATACATCATTTTTCAGATCTACAGCAGTGTTAGTTATAGCAAAAGCTAAACGATACAGGAGGGTGCTAGAACGATGCCAACCAAACGCGACCAAGATGCGGTCTTTCCTGGATCAACTTCTTGAAGCGATAACAACGTCCAGTTGAGCCAACCAGATTGAGGGGCGTTGATGATGCCATTTTGATACTCGTCCGGAACATGCTTCTTGCCGCGCGTGGTAAGAGATGACGGTGGAACAGATGGTCGTTGAGAAATACCAGGCGGCTGAGTGAGTCTTGACATCACGTGCGAATACAGTGCAGGTCAGCGGATGGCGCAGTTGAGTTAATACGACACACATTATGCACTAATATCCGCTAATTAGAGTTATTACTTTGTTACGCATATGCGGAGAGGGTTGTAGAGCTAATAAAAAAGAAAAATGTGTTTCCGTATCGCTGTCCCATACTTTGCCGTCACCGCTACTCTGTACCCTAGCTCAAAAACGGATACACATGCAAACTATACATACGCACGTATCTCTACTCTTGCTAGTTCGCACCCTTAGATTAACACTTCTCGGCTGTAGACTTGAAGCCCGAAGATTTGATCGTTGAAGCTCCATCCCATCATTTTACTCCAACTACTATCCACGCTCTCAACTCTACCCAGAACCAGATGGCAAAAGCCAGTGATGGACCTCATCGCGCCACCACATCTCACACTTCATCGCGAACCTATCTTCATCATCAACATATTGAAGCACAATGCAGTGAACCCAGCATATGAACGTTATCAGTAGTATTTCTAAATACCAAGACATGGTGATGATAAAGAAGAAAGATTCCCTGTATATACACACACCAGGCGCCCTTCATTACACCCATCTAACCTATTAGTCCAAGATGCCCAAACCAGCAATAAAGCTAAAAACGCAAACCAAAACCCTAACTAAAAGAGAGAGAGAGAGAGTTGCCGATAGCAAGACAGAGTTGCTGTCCATAATGATATAAACGCCAGTCATAATGCATATGCAAGGCCCATGATGCAGATGTTGTGATAACAAAAGGAAAACAAGGAAAATGTGTCAAAGACTGTCAATCAAAGCCCAGATTACACAACCGCAACCAGCGAGATCAACATAGCCACACACCCACTAAGCGCAGCAACACTAGCCCCGCTCATCGGCCTCGAAGCAGCACTACTCTTCTTAGACTGTGTGCCATCAGGCTTGAGGACAGCGGTAGAACCAATCTGGAACCCGATGTTGGCAACCGCAGCCTGGCTGTCCCTTACAGGGACAGAGAGCTTGCCAGAGCCATCGGTAGTAGTCATGGTAACGGTGCTGTCGACGACGGAGGCCTCGCCAGTGACGTCATCGTAAGTCATACCGTTCCACGTGACACCGGTCTGGGAGTCAGCGCCGTCAGCAGTGAGGTAGGAGATGTAGACGTCTTTGTTAGCGTTTCCGGAGCCGAGGTTGAGGTTGAATGTGAAACTGCCTTTGTCGGAGGAGGATGAGTTGGCTTCCTTGGCGTTGATCATGGTGACGGATTGCAGTTTGTCGTTGGCGTAGCCACTGTAGGCGCGGATGCGACCACTATAGGCGGCGCCGACGTCGGTGGTTGTCAAGGCGGCGATCTGTGTGGTTCCGTTGCCGTTGCCGATGATCTGGGCCACGGCGGCGTGGGCGTAGTATTGCGGGCGCACGAAGGTCGTGTCATGGCCGTACATGGGGATGGGTTGCCAGGCACTGGCGTTGGAGTTGTCCGTCATGTGCATTTGGACGGATGAGATGCCGATGGAGGCCGTGTAGAGGAAGAAGTTCAGGGTCCAGAGCGAGGCTCCGAAGGCATCACTGACGCCGGGCATACCAATGGGACCTACGGAGCTCATCTCTCGCAGGACATAGGGGAGGCCGGTGTTCAGGGCGATTCCGACTTGCTTCTCCCAGTATTTGAATTGTGAGTTTGTAGAGTCGAGGTTCATAAGGTCGTTAAGCGTGAGGGGAGTGGGTGTGACTCCAATGACTGCAAGTCGTTAGAATGGGGTTCAATTTGAGATGGGAGCAACATACAGTAGTAGTAATCGTGCTGATTCCAGGTAGCCAAAAAGTTGTCGCCGTTCCTGCCCTCCATGATGCCGTCGTCGACAAGCATAGCAATCTCGAACGTTGTTCCAATTGTGGAGGCTGTCGCAGGGGCTTCAAAGAAGGACGAGGGTAGATTGGCACCCTTGAGCACACGGTCGTAGACAACCTCGCAGCGGTCGAGCCATTGATCCGTGTATGTCTTTCCATCCCATGTGCCAGAGCGGAACTGGTTCTGCAGCCACAGGTCAGGCTCGTTGCCAACCTCAAACGAATACAACTTGACCCTCTTCATGCCATCCACGGCAGCCTGCGCCATGTCGGCAATATGGGTCTCCCAGTCATCGTCCAAGTACGCCATGTTCAGACCAAAAGTAACGGGTGTGTCCTCAGGAAATCGGTCCAGCGCCGTGAAGTAGTTGGGTCCGATGACCATGGAGTCAGCGGCGATTGCGCCCTGGGCCTGGGAGTTCTTATTCGACGTCCACGCATAGCGCTCATTGCTTGCATTAAAGATCATGTAATCCTGCGTGTTTCCTCCCAACCGAATGTGTGGGGGACCGCCCGAGTAGTCTGCGAGGTTCTGCAGCAGCTTTACCGAAAACTGGTTCGCATCGTCGCCGCCGGTGAAGGAGAAGAGGTTCGAGGGCTCGATGCCGAAGCCGGCGAACGAGGGGTCCAGATAGTCGGAAGCACCATCGGGTGCCTTGTTGTCTGGCGATATGGATATGGACTGGGCGAGGGCAAGGCGCGCCGCGGGAAATGAGAGTATCGCTACTAGACCGGTTGCTGATAACGAGCGGAACATGGTTCACTGATTTTAGCGACCCCAACGTCTCAATGCTGGTAAACGAATGCGGTGTACCCCAAAAGAACAAGGGAAAGGGTTACAAGATCTAGAAATCAAGAGAGAGTAGAAAACGCGCGTGGAGGGGAAGACGGGAGGTTATCACAGGGAAAACGGAAGAGAGTAGGGTAAAGCAGGGCATGTAGCAAGCGTCGATGATGGTTGGACGGGGACACACTGGCGCTTGTTCGGGAGACAGGGCTCAGTGACGAAAGAGTCCAAAAGGTTCAAGACTTGCATCGACATGCGTCACCAATTGAGCGAAAAAGGTGGCGCCGGTCCGAGCGATCTCTGTAGTTGAATGGCGGCGGAGCCTCTCGGACGCGCCTCCCCTCTGACAAGTTGGCTCTGGCCTCTATTCTCTCTCACATGACATCACGACGAGCCATGCGCCGGATGCTGCAACACCCCGAAACAGCCTCCACTACCCACTTCCCAGTTGCGAGACGCCTTGCAGTGGACCCTCCACCACACATTGTGCGCATCTCCTTCTTGCGTTGCGCGTTGCGCTGAGGAAAAAACGCGTCAGCTCTGGGGTGTTTCCAAAGATGGATTTCCCGCGCCTTGGCCCTGCCTCAGATCTGCAATGCCGCCAATCTGAGGCGCTGAGGCGCCATGATCCGCCCGCAGCACGTCGCCGCACTTACAAGCCTTGTTTCGCCATTTTTTTGACTTTGGAGGCACGAGGCATGCCCGCACCGTTGGGATCCATGCCCTGCCCTGCCGTTCAGAAAATGGGTACCTTTGTGACTCCTGTTGTAAAATAAAAAGGCGCGCGGTAAGCCTCTCCCATGCGCAAATCCACAGCTCGTATAAGGCACATCGTTTGGATAATACACCATCCGAAAATTCGATAATCACTTGCATCAGCGCTGCCCGTCCACTTTTTGCCTTGCTCAACTACGACGCGCAGATTAGTCCGATTTCCCCTAAGCCGGACTTCCAAATGCTTATTTTTATTGCCCAGCCCGTTTTCCAGCACCCCACTTGAGCCGCCAGAGGGGCCCAGAGCCAGCCTCCCCCGTCACACACCACAGCTTACACAGCCACCCAACCTCCCCCCGAACCCTAAATTCTCCCCTAAACCCCCGACGCTTGACGTAGTGTTGATCACCGGCATGGAGAAAGTTGTAGAATTTTTTTCTTCAACGTCTAGTAGATCTTTTGTTTGATAGACATCTTGGTATCCAAGTTTTCTCTGGCTTGACATGACTAGTGTAGTTGTCTTGTCCTTCAGCTGCGCATTTCATCACTTCCCTAGCTCTGCTGCAACTTACAACAGTCACTTCCGAACACGTTGTACAGTCGGCAAGTATTCCATCCACAGAAAAGCTCCTTCCTGCAGCATACACCTTGGCATGAACATCCTCTAACCATTCGTCCTATCCCGTAACCCTGAGGTCAGCGTACTCGGTGCGTATACGTGCCATGGCAAAATGGCAAAATGGCAAACTCGGATGCGACGGCTGAGTTTGTAGAGCGTGACCGTGCAAGTTCACCACTGGCGCAACGACGTAGTTCTGAAGAGGTGACGGCATGGAAAAAGACGGTAGCGGTAGTTGGTTGCGAGTCCTCTTTCTTGATGTTGCTCCCGCACTACTCCGGCACTTTTTATCCGTCTTCGCGAGTTAGGTGCTAGGTCACTTGGTGTTCGGATCGCGATCCGAAAACCGCGCCAAGGTCTGAACTACGCGTTTTTCTATGATGCTGGTTTTTGTTTGTGCTGCTTTGTCCAAGGAAGTTTACCGTTTTCTGCCATGTTTGCGGGGTTTGTGGGCTGTGGAGATGAGTAGGATGTAACGTGACTGCGGGAGTGCGATCGTGTACCTGAGGAGACAGGACCGGGGAGTACGGTGCGTCCTCGTGTTTGCATTTCAGTTGTACGGCCTTTGATTGCTCGATGACACTAGCTTCGTCAAATGCATACGTGAGATGTGCTTACGGGAGAATGGGGTCGTCGTTTCGCTGGTCAAGTACATGTAACGCTATTCGATGCATGTCGATAGAGTGCCCCAACTCAAAGCTAAACCCTCCTACGCATATGCCTTGGTTCTGGCTAGACTTCTGGTTCTCTCTCTTACTTCATTGCTTCCCTTGCATCGACAGCCATATTCACGGTTCCAATCTCTTACGTCTTTCATACCCGCTGTAGTATCGATGGCATTATGAGAGAGCCTCGATTTGATGTTGAAGTATACGACATATTCATGTCTTCGATATTGACTATGTCTTTCTGCGTATTGCCTGTCCATCTCCTTGCTCTCTCACTCTCTCTCCCTGACTGCTATCTATCTCTCATCCACAAAACACCAACTCATCCACCCTCACAACTTCCCCTTGAGCAAATTACCAATCATCTCACGCCCCGTAACATACGTCGTACGCCACAGCGTAGGAAAGTCCAAAGTGCTCGAAAAAGCTGCGTACACATTAGCCTTGCCATCTCAGGAAATAAGAGAAGAGGAAAACTTACTATCCGCATACCCAAAGAACAGCATAGGCGGAATCCACCCCCTCGCATACTCAAGCGCAAAGCATCCACTCTCCATCTTATACTGCTTTACATCGCCGCGACGCAGATGATGCACGCTACCCTGAGGATATCTACCAAAGATTATCAACGTTAGCAATCATGTTTCAAGAACAACAACAGAAGCAGAACATGGAAATAGAAGATAACTGACTTCTCCGCCTCATAAACCCCCTTCCCAGGAGCATACGCAACCTGTTCCCCCTTCAAAATATGAAAATAATCATCCGCCGTATGCCTTCCGGTATGTCCCTCAGTCCCAATCGCGGTCCCAAAAACAATCAGGTACTCTGTGATTGACGCGTGGAGAATGTACATCGCACCCATGGCGCCTCCCGCATTGTTGAAAATCCATTCTTCGTCCACGTTGATTGCGGAGCCGTGGGTTTGGACTAGGTCGCTGACTATATGCTGGACCACGGCTGCAGTGTCATTGCCATGCTTCTCTATCGCGGCCAGGCTGAGGCTGTGGAGAGAGGACGGGGAGAAGATGTAGAATTGGGGCAGGGAGGAGTCGAGGGTGTACATTATGCTGGTTAGGACGCCGAGGACAGCGGCGAGGCTGAGGAGGATGTGCATTTTTGCGGGGACAAGTGTCAAACGAACAAAACAAAGGAAGGCGGATTTCTGGAATAGACAGTGAGTGTTTCTACTTGAAAACAGTTTCAAATGAAGAGGTGCGTTCTGATGGTTTTTTGTTGTTCGATATGGTTGCTCGCACGTGCCAGGCGGCGTAAGAGCGCGCGAAGCGGGAAAAGGAGAAAGTCCGGGACTCCGGGATCGTCAGATTTCCGCAACATGGGCTGTTGTTTCCCATCTGACTATCCGTCTTCCGAGCGAGGGTTATCATGTCTTGGCAAAGACTAGTCTTTCGTCTTCATCCCCTGAATACGTACTGTTTTCTACCGGTGGTAGCAAAGATAATAAGACGGAGCACATATTGTGGTAGGTAGTGTAGTTGTAGTGAGTGCCATGTAGTTGAACGTGGAAAATAAGGGTATATATTATCAAATCATGTCAAAAAAATGGCAGCTACGAGATACGCGTATTACCTCCGCTTTCTAAATCCATCGCACCCGCATCATTACGCTGTCGCCAAAAGACGTCAAGAAGGGTGTCTTTTTTCTTCCGACCAACCCGGGGAGGGGGGAATACGCCCGCAACTCATGCTGAAAATGCTCAAACGCGAATAACATGAAGACGGGGACTGTTTTCAGAGATGTACACCATCTCAGCATCGTCATCATCATCATCATCATCACCATCACCAACCTCCAATAAAGGAGATGAAGTTGTCCACCATGGTGATCCAATCTTGGCCGTTGAGCGTACCGGCCCGCCTCTTCTCCCAGAGGCCCTCCACCATCTTGCTCAGATGCTGTCTTGCCTTCTCGCCCGCCTCACTTATACCATCATTCCGCACTAGCTGGACTCGCCCACCCGTGTACTTTTCGCTGAGGTCGATTTTGAAACTCGCGTCGCCATCTGGGGGACAGTATAGTTCCTCTCGTGTGCCTGCAGGGCCAATGATTCCCGGCGCAAGTTGTACGAGGTGGCCGTGGATCATGACGCTCTGCGCGTGGCTCTTCTTTGGCTTGAATAGCGAGCCGCGGACGGAGAAGCTGATCAGCCGTAGCAGCCCTGCGCCGTCGCCGAGTCGGATGATCCAGTCTTGGAAGGCTTCGTACATCATCCTGAACTCAACCTTTATAACCCAGAGATTATAGCTGTAGAATATCGCGAGTGCTTCAGAGCGAACAAGGCGGGATACCGAGGCGAGGGGGTGTTGCATTTCGCCGTTGAATGTGGAGATGCAGTATACGAGGGGCTTGTCGACGACGAGATTTTCACAGTTGCGGTAGATTTGGTGACGGATTTCGGGCGGCAGGGTGATGAAGGTGAGGGGGTCGTCGGTAACATGAACAGGAAGTGTGTGGGCAATTTCAGTAGAGGCTTGGTGAATGTTTTCGACGTGGGTTGTGGCCGACTTCACTTGATGCAAGGCAATGTGTGCAGCCCAATCCACCTGTAATTCGCTGGATCCGTCAAACTGGATGCGGTTGAGGCTGTTGTTTCTCGAGTGCGAGGGTGAAAGTGCGTAGTCGTCCATGTGCTCGTCATCTGGTCTTTCTTCAGCATACAGCTGCAGTCCTTCGAGGCGCGTGGCATCCGGTAGAGCCAAGGCACCACACTCGTGCAAATACTCTGGCGTCGAGGGAACAGACGTAGCCTGGCTCACCATGCCATGGTCGTCCTCCAGCTCGCTGCCATCGCCCAGCACATCCGTACCATCCGTACCATCCGAATCCGACTCCGAGCCCGAATAAACATCAGCCTGCATATCCTCATCATGCTCCAATCTGTATCTCGGAATCTTGGGTAGCACCTGATGAGAGGGCGAGCTGGGCGAAGGCAGCTGGGTAGCGGATCGTTTGCTCGAGGTGCGTACAATAGTGCCATTGGGGCCCATCTTCCTCCCTCTCCGCTGTTCGGCTCTGCTATCCTCAGTGCTGGCGCCTAGCTCCGCCCCGCCGTCACAGTGCCCGCAAGGCGGTGTTTGCACGCTGGTATCGAGAGGCTGGAGTTTGGGCGAGCGCGCTTTCAGAGCTTCGGCGTCATCGGGGGGTGTTTGGCCCGTGACAGAGTATCGGCGTTGGGCAACCATGGTAAAGGGCGGAGGCGGCGAGAGAGTAGGGAAGAAAGAGAGAGAGAGTGTGTGTGTGTGTCTGAGGGCGTGAGTCGTGAGGGTGCGGGCGGTGGGTGGTACGTGGTGTGGGATTGCAGGGTCCAGCAAAGTCTTCCTGCTGCGGTGTGCTGGCAAGCTGCACGATGACTTTGGCAAGGCCTCAACGCGTCGCTGGGCGAGGCTTGCGGGGTGCGTTAGGTAGCGTTGCGGATGCGGACCGAGTGGGGAGACACCACTTTTTTATCGATTACGCGGATCCAGGTGAAGCTGGATGAAAACGATCACGAGACGAAGCGAAATCCTGATGTAACGATGCGATAAGCGAGCGTAAGGCGTAGCGAACAAAGGAGATGGACTGGTACAAGAGCGAAGGGGGGATGGGATTGTAAGAGTGAAAACACGTCGGCTCAAACGGATCAGGAGGGAGATGAAGGCGCGCGAGTTTGGCAACTGGCCAGCGATGCCGTCGGCAATGCGCGTTTCATGACACCGCAATTTGTCGTGAAGCCTGCACTGCCACTACCCAGCTCCACCACTAATCTCTGTCCTCGAACAGCCTTACTGATCTTCGCTTCTCCATGATAAGCTGTATGCCTCTGCAGCACGTGCTATGTATTGCGATCCGCATCAGCGACAGCCATATGCCAGTCAATCTCATTTCGCCCCGACTTTCGGCTTCACTCTACACCTCGTGAGGCTATCGAAAACAGGTGAAACACGTCACGCTCAAACCGTTGTAGGGTGTGTGATTCGACAATCCTACAAAATACCATGTACAACGATTTCGGCTTACTTCCCACAACCTCCTAGATTGCAGTGCAGCTGAGAGCTTCACACATCTCGCAAACATGTTGTATTCTCGCAAGTCAAGGTCAAGAGAGTGTGTATCTAACAAACAAGAAAACATGCAAATCCTTGGCTGATCCTGTTGAAGGACGCCGCAAAAACCACCATCTTCTTCGAAACACCAATGTTGGATCAGTGCTTTTCCTTCTTCATCAACCGAGCGCTACCATCTCACTAGCCGCTCTTCTTCTCTCCCGTCATCACTGGCTCTCTCACCATAATGTCCAATGGGATGTTCCTTCCACCCCTCTGCAGATTGATCCTCCTCGTCTCTTCAAAGCCAAACTTCCTGTAGATCGGGGGGTTAGCCACGTTGCTCGACTCCAAGTAGCACGGCCTGCCCTCGCCATCGGCCAGCTTCGTCACATGCTCAATGAGCTTGCGAGCGTGGCCCTTTCCACGACCACTGGGCTTTGTACCAAGGTATACGAGGTACCAGGCTTCGAGTTCGCGCTCGCCGAGCGTCGTGTGCATAGTGTCGTGAAGGAGGGGCATGAATTCGTCGAAGAAGCGGCGTTTGCCTTCAGAGGAGAGACGGAAGTTTAAACGCCACATGCCCGAGCGGAAGATGGTCAGGTAGTCGTCCATGTTCTGGCCCGGCGGCATCCTAGCATGTGTTAGTCTTGATAGCAGTGCAGCAACAACATGGATACTTACCACAGTGCCACTGCTTCAAAGTCTCCGACCGTAGTCACCAGTCCCTTGAGGATGTGAGCATACGTCACGTATTCGAGGATCTCGACATGCAGCGCCCACTTTTGCTCTTCAGTCCAGTGTGCACGGTCAGGTACGTCGACAAAATATCTTGCAACGTCGTCCTGACCAAAAGCCTCTGCTAGGCAAGCAGCTGCTTGCTTGTACTCCGCAGCCGTAACGACACGAACGCCGTCGGTAAGTGGAGGCAAGACAGTAGCCGCCGGCTTCTGCTTCACAATCTTGAAGCTAGCTGGGACGTCATTGACCCTAAGGTTAGCAGACTTCAAGTTTGAGGATTTTGATTCCACTGTAAAATTACAGCTGACAGGCGTGACGGGAGAGAAGGTCTTCGCCATGATTGCGGTTTCGATGGTAAGCTTCTACTAGTATTCAGGTGGGATCTGCCGCTTCGTTTCGTAATAGGGACAGTCGTAGAATACGCCAGCGTGAAGTGTTCCCCGCAGGGCTTGCTATCAGAGTCGTCGAGGATTTGGTTAGTCACTTGAACCGCGGTGTATCTAGACAGAGACCCTGAGTTCAAACAACGCTACTAGATAGTGATTAGTCTGGTTGTGGCACATGGGTCGTCGTGGGCTGAGCAGGAGCCGTGACCGTCGATTGCCTGCCATTTGGTATACCTTTTCTCGATGCGTTGATCGACGCTTATGTATTAGCGGGACGATTTAGGTCTCCCGTATGGACTCTAGAGAGCTGCGATCTCGAGACTGTATCGACTCGAGATGGGTAGCGTAAAGAAGTAAAGGCTTGACGTAGATCAACCGACATCAATGGGTGAGGCTAGATGAGCTCCCGTTTGAGTGCAGTCTTGACAATGACAGAAGGCCAGACGGATGCAATCTCTCGGCGTCGATGGTATGCGTGCTTGATCAAAGTGCAGACCTTGTGGGTGTGGACTGATGGGTGTTGATGTTTGGGCGGTCGAAGGGTTGGAAGTTGCTTTTTACTCGTTGGGAACCCGTCACAAGACCAGTGACAGCACAGCTGTACGATGCTTGGCTGATGTCGAGCGGCAGGTGCAGCGTATCGTGAGCCCGGTCGGCTGCAGCGAGATGCGTGTGTCGTGGGGGTGCAGTAGCTACCAAGGTATGCTTTGTGTAAGATGATGAGTGACGGTAGCGTAGTGTCTCTCTATGAGAGGGACAAAGAAGGGGTATCAGCATATTGATATACTTCCGTGGACACCCTGCCTGATCGGCACACCAAGCGTCTCCGGGTGGAGGTGGAGGTCATGCTTCACGCATGCCGAAGCGGGATCTATCTATGGACCATCCGTTTAATTGTTGAGTATCCCTCGTTATCATTCGTCTTGTGACCTTCAGCTGCGTGTCGGGCCGATGCGGCTCAACGCGCATGTTACCTGGTGGCTTGATTGCTAACCATTCGGCGGCATGGTTCTCCATGGATTGCCTGTTAGCCGCAGTTGGCGGCCAAGTGTTGGAGGCAAACGGTATCGCGTCGCGTACTGGTGAGGAACTGTGGGGTGAGGACGAAGGATAGCGCTGACCTCGGCTGTACCTCCTCAGAGCGGTAAGCGCAAGGGTTTCACCAGCATTAGGGATCCAGGAATGCGCTTCCAGACAGTACCGATAGGCGATAGGACAAACTTTCGGAATTCATCCGCGGTATGATTGTCTCTGACCAACTCTCCAGTTAGTTTATCAAGTCGAGATATGCGACTTGCGGGGCTGCTAAGATCAACTGTTACGAAACGTCACAAGAACACGACGATAGGAAAGGTGCAAACGAAGATGTACGCACGATAAAGCCAAACAAGTAATTGGCGTGGGGATAGTCAAACGATCGATGACTGGATTAAATCGCAAAGGTGGTATCTATGGAGGCCGAGCCTGCATGCATGTGTCGCCTCACTTCGGAAGCGGGCGTGGTCTAGCCCGAGACCCTAGGTTCGAGATAATCGAGTGGGCTCGGAAGGGTAGGTGTGCTCACTTCAATGCTCTTCATGTCGCCGGAAGTACGGTTATCCTGTCTCACATACGCCGAATCTCCGTCTCGCCCATGTACTTCTCCAGGCCGGAATCGAGGTGGTTCCACCACTCGAACAGCATGCTCTCGCAGATGAGCTTGAACCATGGGGTGAACTTGAGCGATTTGTCCTGGAACATAGTCTTGAGGTCCTCCTGGGATACCCATCGCGAGTCCCGAGCTTCATTGGGGTTCACATCGAGGTCGACATCGGCCTTCATGAACAGGATATAGTCAACTAGATGGTTGTGAGTGCTCATCCACTATTGCCTTGGTGTCACCGCCGACCGGAGACTTACTCTCATGCTCGCCCCACTTGCCGTCACTAGGCGACTTGTAGTGTATCCGTGTGAGGAACTTGAAGTCGTCCATGGGAACCTGCTCGGGCTTGATGCCCAGCTCATGGTTGAGCTTGCGCACCGCTGCGCGACGCACGCCCTGTACCGACTCCTCCAGCCCAACGCCAGTCTCTCCAGGTATCCCGAGTGGGTGCGAACAGCAAGTGTTTGTCCACATGTCGGGGAAGGTGATCTTCTCGGTCGCGCGCTGCTGAAGGAGCAGGCGGTTCTGCGAGTCGAAGAGGAATACTGAAAAGGCACGGTGGAGGAGGCCGCGGTCGATGTTCTCCATCAGATGGCCTGTCCTTGTCAGTACATACTATCCAACGCCATGCCGCAACGCAACCACTTACATAGTTTCTTGGTCGCGCTACCAATGGGAATGTCATTGTTGTCCAGGACGATGCATACCTCGTCCATCAATCGAATCTGCTCCTCGTCGTAGCCTTGCAGCGCATTGTCGCTGGTGGCCGAGTTGTGCGACCCTCCGATGAGAGTAGTGTTTACTTCGGGAAACAGACGCAGAACATTTTCAGCCGTGATTTCAGGCTGCTGGGTGACCGTCTCGACAGTACTCATATTTGCGAATGAATGACAAGAAACAACAGAGGAATTGAAGCGCAGCGGTCAATTTCTGAGTGTTGGAAGAGGGGCGGTCGGGGGATAACGAATAAAGCGCGCCCCTGTCAATCAGGGTCCAGACTCACGTGCCCGACTTCCACTCCGCGGCGCCGCCACCGTTGTCTGACCCCATTGTGATGGGTATTTACCTACGTAGCTACTATCGAAGTCGTCACTGCACATGTGGCGAGAGCACTATGCAAGGCTGTGAAACTGATCTCGAGCTGAGCAAGTACCTTTTGTCTTGTTGTCTAAATTTTGATCGTTGCTCATCAATGCTATTTATCTTGCCAGAAGCCTATAGGCTTGTCGGTATCAAAAACTCAGTAACTTTTCCGTAGCCGGAAGATATGCAAACTTGCTCAAAAAGAAACCCCCATACAAAACAAGGAAAAAAGCGATCAACTCCAGACATTCCATATATACAAAGCGGCTTGCGCTTATGCCACCGTAGCGGTCTTGTTCTTCTTAGCAACGGGCACCTCAGCCTGAGCATCGGCTGTGGCATCGAGCTCCCTCTTCTCGTGCACGCCGTTGAGTTCCGCCTCAGCCTGGGCGAACTTGGCCTTCTCCTCTTCAGTCATACCGGGCAGGAGTGGCACTTCCTCCTTGGCGTGGAGGTTGTTGTGGTAAGTACGGATGATCGAGTCGGTGTCGTCAAGAGCAATCTTACGGATGTCTGCAATGGCCTTGATCTTGGCCGTGCACTCCTTGTATTGCGCATCCGTCATCTTGAGGCCAAGCTGCTCGGCACGGCTCTTGATCGCGTTCCATCCAGTAAGCCTGCTGGCAAAGTGCACGTATCGGGACATGCCGAAGTCTTGAGGGTTGATAATCTCGTAGGTCGAGGGGTTGTTGAGGATGGCCTTGGCGTGGATACCAGCCTTGTGAGTGAAAGCGCAGAATCCGGTGATGTAGTTCTAGGCGCAAGTCAGTGTTCCGTTCGAATACCTCGCTCTACACGGAATAACTTACGTTGAATGGGATGTTGACCTCTACGAGATCGGCGACCAGGTCCTCAACTTCCTTGAGCGCCTTGATGTTGTACTTGCTGGTGACATATTCGCGGTCGGCGACGATCATACGCGCCATCAAGCCTCCAAGAGGAGTGATACCGTTGCGCTCACCGATACCGAGCACCGAGGTGTCGATGTGGGTGGCACCTGCCTCTAGCGCGCAGAAAGCGTTTGCAATGGCACAGCCAGAGTCATTGTGGAAATGTGTCTCAATGTCGCAGGAAACGACACCACGGAGAGTTCGTACCAAGTCGTAGACTTGACGGGGTGACGCGCAACCAACCGTGTCGGCGATACCAACACGGTCAACGCCAACCTTGTCGACGGCGCTGTAGATAGAGAGAAGATCCACCAAGTCTGATCGGAACGAGTCCTCAGAGCTGAAACGGATCTCCTTGCCCTTGCTCTTGACGAACTCGATGACCTCCAGCGCCGTGTTCTTGATGTATGTCATGTCCTTGCCGTGGCTGTGCTCGCGAAGGTAGGCAGAGGTCCCGATAACGACATCGAGACCGTCAACACCAGTCTCGACAGCGATTCTGGCATCGTCCATGTGGCATCGTACGTGGGTGAGAATCTTAGCTTTCAACTAGAAATTTGTCAGAATGCGTCATCGCTCCCAAAATATTTTGAAACGTACTCCGAGCTTGCAGAGAGCCTCGCAGTCCCTTCTTGATTGCTCGGAAGCAGCAGGACTGGTAACTTCGATGTCTAGATTTCTGTCAGCCTACGAATTTTGCAGGCCAGGTGCCGCCGAGAAAATCCATACAGTCAACACCAAAGTTGTCAAGGGCACGAGCGATCTTGATCTTGGCCTCAAGATCGAAGTAGGCATTGGCGAATTGCTCGCCCTCTCTTAATGTGCTCTCTGCGCAAGTAATGTCAGCATTGTTCTTTTTTGCGCTGGATAGTAAAACTTCATCCATCGTCGCGTGCGCATCCGATAGCGGTGAAGATTGCCATAATGACGTACCGATGATCTTGAATCGACCAACATTTGACAAGAAGTCGCCAACAGGTTGATATGGGCTCTTGTGTGTTGGGTGAGGGTTCTGCTTGGTCTGGACACCGGTGAAGCCTTCCTTGTTAACGGGCGCACCGTTGGTGCCATTGCTATGGCCGTTGGTAGCGGGTGTTTCTTCGGTAGGAGGACACATATTGGGCAATTGAAGTAGGTTTGAGAGTGTAGGAGGTTTGGCGGGCAAAGAGCGGTATTTGAAGGCTGGGGATTTACTTCCAAGGTGAGTCAAGGACAAAAATCTGCTGCGTAGAGCGATGATGAAAGCGACAGGGCCGGGATCGGGTCTGTAGCGCCGCTAGGCCGGCTTTGCTCATGTGGGGTTGGGCGACCAACGAGATGACTTTGCTTCGATGCACGTAAAGCGGAGTAATGTTCTTTTTTCCGCTCTCAGTTTACCTTCTCTCCACAAACCTGGAGAAATTCATCCAAGGCTCCAGAATTGATGCCTGCCTTTCGTGGCATGCAATGAGTCTACGCGATTGAGCTGCGATCTGACCCACCTCACTCTTTCGTTACGCATGCTCGACGCTGATCTTGCTATGGACTTGCCACACACCATACCAAGACACAATCAATATCTAGGTTCTGGGCCGTCCGATCCTACCAGCAGTGTGCGTGCCAATGTGTGTTACGATAGATATGGCAACGAATCACGGACGGCTCTTAGGCGATTATCATGCGGAATAGCCCCCGTCTGGGTATTCCGCCTTGCGTTGCAACCATTCATGACTGCAATCCCGTGTTGACTTCCTTACAACATTTGAAAAAAAAAGCATGTGCAAGACCTCTAGCCATGTATTCCTGCAAATTTTCATCCCATTTCTTTAGGGAGCCCAATAGAGGCAATGGATGAACATGCGTAAGCACCATCACAAGCTGAAGTGCGACACCCTGACATGTGACTCCATCAGAGAAATCGCTAGCCATTTTATTTTCGGTCACACAAAGGGTCCAAATGGGCAATGTAGCACGAAATGGGTCGTCCCCTGTTTGCTATTCCCGTGGTAGAACCTTGGGGAATTTGTACGTCTTGTGGACAGCCGGCGGTCCAATGCGCAAGCCTGCCTCTGCAGGTACGTACTGCCTGCTGCTTTGGACGTTGCGCTAAAACTGCGATGCCTAGTGGATCGCTTGTCTTGATTGCACGTCCCGACCTCGGCTGCACGGTTGGACCCATATGTGTGCTGTCTTTCCTTTTGGTCGGCTACGCACTAGGCGGTGAGAGCAAGAGACGTTGTAATACACGACAATCAAAGCATTTGCGGATGGGAGCCCGCTTGGCCAACTGGCTTCGTGCCCAAGAATGTGGTAAGCTTGACGTTCAGGACAGAAAGCAAAAGACAACAATGCTGGCAAATTTCAGATTCCAAGTGCAAGAACCAAAGAACAGTTGCAATCGAGACGAAACTACGTGGTATCACATCCTAGCAAATCCAAATCATCTGGTATCTGAGAAGAAGCAAAACGCTCCCAAACGCCCAGCCAAACCAATCTAACAACACCCTAACGGCCAAAAGAAGATCATATGCTTTGCTCCATCTCAGTGATGTAGAGCTTGATATGGCTCTCCATCTTTAGATATTCGTCGTGAGCGGAATGTACCTCATTCTCAATATTGTCTTTGAGCTCAGCCATCTTCTTTTCCGTCTGCTCGATGCGGACCCTGCGCCTCTCCATCTCCCGCCCCTTCTCGCCCCGCTCTTCTGTGAGCTTGGAATGCGTGTCCCTGAGCTCTTCCATGCGCTTACGGGCGCGCTCTGCTTCTTCATCGCCCTTTGTCTTGAGCTTGTCTGTACGGGCATTGATATTGCCCAATTGCTTTTGCAATAGACGCTCTTGTCGTTCAACGTCGCGCACGTTATTGCTCCTGTCTGCTAGGGCATCTCGGTGTCTCGAAGCCTTTGCTAGTTCCTCCTCCTCTCTGGAGAGATCCGCTTGCACATCAGTAAGCAATCTCGTACACGAAGTGACATCTGTTGCGACAACGGCGAATGAGTCGGTCGAGGTTTGGAGGGCACGAGCTCGGCGGTCCAACATATCGATCTGTGTCTTGTCGCCGGTAAGTCGATCGCTAAGGTCGCGCAGCGAGTCTTCCAAAGCAGTCGGGCTTTGTTGAGTGTACGGTTTCAACTTCTGCACCTCCCGCTGGACGTTCTCCTTGTTTTCGACCTTCTGCTGGAGCAGCTTTTTCAGCCTGTCCTGCTCGGCTTTCGCGCGCTCGAGTTTCTCTGCTACAGCCTCTTGTCCCCTCTTTAATTCTAACAGCCGGGTCTTTAGCTCATTGTTGCGCTTTTCCTTCTCTTGCATCAGCCGCTGGGTTGCCGCGCGGTTGCGCTCGAGATCGGCCAACTGCATTTCTTTTGCTTGCTTGTCATCGTATAATTGTTCGATCCGGAGTTTGGTGCGCTCGGCCTTGTTGAAGTGTTCGTCGATGATTTCGGTTTGGGACTCGCGGAAGCGGATAAAGTTGATCATGTAGGAGAAGATCTTTACGAGGCGACCATGGGTAGGCTTGTACAGGTCATTGAAGGTGAAGTCTTGGATTCCACACTGGATGGGTCAGTCAAGTCTCAGCAAGTGTTAGCCACAGGCACTCACTTCGCGCAACAACTTCCTCAGGATGACGAAAAAGGCCATCAAGTCTCTTGTGTCACTGGTATACAGTCTCTCGGCATCTCCTCCGCACATGTCCTCGGCAGCGGCACGCATAGCGGGCGCAACGACTTCGCGTGTTGTGTTCATAAGCAGCTCGGCCAGCCATTCGAAGACCTTCTGGATGATTTGGGGGTTCGGTTTCTGTAGGTCCGAGACGGTGAACTGGATTCCGATGTCGGATATGCAACCTGCGATCTCATTGTCGGGCTTTGTCTGTTAGCATTGCACAGAGACCGAGGCTATCTGCCCGCATACCAAGGTCATAAAGGCGTCGTGCTCGTTCGCTGGGGGTGCGCGCTGATTGTGCGAAGTGGTGCGCGCCATGCTCATGCGCCCGTTGTAAGACATGTTGGTGTTTTGGGCGATGTGAGTTGGCTATTCACGTTCTCGTCGTAGATTGCTAGGTTTCGCTTGTAACGATCGCGGGGTGGTGGTGGACATGTGGTGGGCGGTGTTTGTTTACAGGGTGGAGCGCTTTGTTGGCAAGGCAGGAGCGAGCCGGCCCTTTCCCGATAGGGGAACGCGTAACAGCGCACGAATCCACTTCAACAGCTCACCCACTGCTAGAGGTTGATGATAGGCGTCGAGTCTTTCCGCAGCTTGCGCTTCTCTCGCTTCTCCCGTATCTCTAACATCTTCGAGATGCTACTTTGCCTCGAAAGTCGTGTGGCGCAACTGGCCCACCACCCCTTACGAGGCGGCCAATAGTCATCTCACTCACTTTGGAGCAAGTCTTTACTACCTGCGTCAGTCTTACCGTTGACTTGTGGTTGCAGCGTGTGTTGCATCAACATCAGATTCATGGGAGTATGACCCTCGGATCCACACATGGAATGATCAACACATTCCAAGAACAATGGTTCCTACCGTTGCTGGCTGGATATGTTCTGCGGTTGCTAGGAAGGTTTCATGGGCAACATGCCGCCTACTCACTTTCAATCATGCAGTGCTGCGTCGGGCCTAGCTATGCCTCATATGTCCGACATATTCGAGAGACATCACATCTCAAGCGGAGCGGGCACATTACATCATTACATCCTGGCCCTACATGCATGCAGCGGCTGCGAGGGCGATGAAACGTGCGACGTGCTCTGGTATCACAACACCTCGCGAAGACGGCGAGCGTCAACAACGATCGGTGTCGATACCCACGATGCAAAATGATGTCCTGGTAAGGCGAAATATGATGACGCTTCAAGAAGAAGAAGAAGAATATCATGGATCAGGTCCCATTAAAAACTCAAAGATGCAGCTTACGACTTGGGGCAATGACTAGGACGGTTCCTCGGTGCATATCAATATTGGCATGCTGTTGTGGTTGCTGTTACATGTCAAGCTTGAACGGTGGTAAGCATGTCCGCGTTGGAGCACGAACTGGACTGGCCACATTTCGCATCTGGGTCAGATTGAGCAGGTGGAACGAAGTTATTTCTTGGTACTGGGGATCCGTTGCGTTCCCTGCGCCTGCTGTGGGCTTGTGTCGGAGATATCTCAAACCTTCTCGATGTGAGATGCAAGCGGCGGAATGTAAGCGGACGCGGCCGGTGCAAAAGTCGACGCTGAATGGTGCGTTTCGCCGTCGAGCAGTTCGGTTGACTTGGAGGAACCATGTGGCAGGTAAGTTTAGTCTTGTCGTTAGGGGTCGATCTCTCAATAGTGCTGGATCTGGACGCACACTAGCATCTGACCTTGGACTGCATTGCGTCGAGTATCCCGCACACATGGCGGAATTCGATAAGCGGTGCAAAATAGACGTAGGTGTGACACTTGGTGTTCCCTGTGTGCCCCCGTATTGGCAATGAGTCAACTGCGGACCGCCGAGAAGACGGAAGACGGAAGACGGAAGACGGAATCGAAGTTTTACCTGCTCCAGCGGGCTGCAGGTGGAGCACGAGTTAGGTAATACATGATAAAACACAACATGGTGCATTTGAAACGGCATCATGCCACGCTCACGTCGTTTCACAACCCCAGGAAGCCTTGCGATTGTGGGCAAATTTGGGCACAAAAAGTACCGAGTAGGCGCGCAGCCGTTTGCCCCGAACGGCGACGGCTGCTCTCCAGCGAGCATGATAAGGAACGCCCACTTGGCGACAAATAGGAAAGGCGCATGGTTGAGACACGGGTACCTGAGTGGAGGAAGGCACAAGGTTGCTGTCGATGCTCTCGCTGACTGGGAAGGCTGCAGGAAGGATTCGAGGACGGCTATGTCATTGGAGGGGGATACGGATTATGGCCGCAGACCCGGCTAGTGAATCGCACCGTTGCCCTGCAAGACCGACGTGTCCCGCTGAATTTCGATACTTCCCGCAGCGCACACTGCCAGCTGCAATGCACCGGGCCGCCGTTGAGTAAAAGGAGGGAGTGAGTTGTCGCCATGCGAGTCTAGCCATGACAGTGACAGCAGCGTGTCGGCCGTGGTTGTTTTTTCTGCCTCAGCTGCCGGTGTGGCGGGCGAGGGCAGTTATCCGACGGGCCCAGGAGACATGTGGTCGAGAGATTGACGTGAACGGTACCTGGCCGGGCTGAGGGCTTGATTGGTAGCAGGATCGATGAGCGAAGCCCAGCCCAGGTGTGCCGGATGACCGCTGGGTGGCGTCCGTGTCTCGCAGCCGCTAGCGAGCCAGGGCAGGTTTTGACGGCAGGGGTGGCAGCATCAGAGGCTGTCCAGGCCCCTCGCCACCCTTCGTTGGCCGCCGTCACCGAGAGATCGACGCGACAATCTGGGACGAGGTGTTCTGGCGTTCCAGTGCTTGGAGCTGGCCGCCGTCACACCTGCGCTGTCGTGTCCTTGGTTCAGCAGACGCAGGAGCATGGCGGCAGAAGCAAAAGGCGATGCAATAAAAGCAGCTCCAGTACCAGTCCCACTCCCTCTCCCGTATCGGCGCCCTCTGCGCACCGACTAGGGACGAGCAATTCCCCGAAACAAAAAGAAGGGTATATTTTTGGTGCGTCCTCGTGGGTTGGGATCTACATCAGCGAGGGTCGAGCCCATCCAAGCCTCAAGCCTGTTACGAGCAGGCGGATCCTCCCTTACATCACACACGCTCTTGCAGGCATTCACAAGCCGCGCCCTCTCAGCTGTCTCCTTCTTTCCCGCTCCATCCAGTCCCTTCACTCGCACCCAACCTATCCGCGTACGCTGCAACGGCCACTGCAATTCACTCGTAGTCGCTCCTGGCACCGTCCAAGCCGCCGTTTAGTGCCACCCGCCCACTGCAGCCCGCGCAATATGCAGCCCAACCGACCGTGCAGCGACTCCATTTCCAGATAGCACCCGCATTGTAGCTGTCTCGCAACACGCTCAGTCGCCTTCACGCGGTCCAACGTGACCGCCGCGGCTGCACACCCTACCCCGAAGCCTATTAATATACACCGTCGCCGTCGCTCTGGCGCCCGCGAAGCTCCATGTGGCTATTTGGGCGGAGACGCAGAAAGGCCGCTAAATTGAAAGACGGTGGACCCGCTGCGGTTACAGACAGGAAGCCGCCTGTCGCAGGCCATCAAACCAACGCGACTCAGAGCAATAATGGCCCGCGACGAGGGCCTAGCCAACGCCAGCGCCGCAGAAGGGGTAGTTCGCGCTCCACCCAAGCTTCGATGCGTGACGTCGAAAAGACCCTCGCCGAACCCTCGTTTGCAAAAGACGCCTGGCCCCAGTCGAGCACTGAGGACATCACCGCACTGCCCTACCAGTACCGTCTGCAACACAGCCCGCACCTCCGTCCCATAACCCAGGAACACAGCGGCATCTCGTACAACTTCCACTCGCAGTCCCACTCCAGCCTGCCGCCGTCAGCAAAAGACCGGGGGAAGCTCCAGCGACCCCAGTCAATGCGCAGGGATCCGGCCACAGACTCTTCCCTGGTCCGTCGGAAGTCAAGCAGAAGGCGAAGAGAACATGATCTCGTCCGTGAAGAGGAAATCCGCGCCATGTCCCTTCCCATGCCACAGAAACGACCAGCCGCCAGCTCTGGAGGCATGCTACGCCGAGACAGCAAGAAGGTCAAGGGCGCCATGAACAACCGCTTCGAGCGTCCTACCTCTAACGTTTCGCTGCCACTCGCCGACTCCATCCACTCATCCATGTCGGGAGGCTCAGAGAATCGTGCATTCCGAGTGAGTGCACTCGACATGTTCTCACCCCGGCCGACCATCCGTGTGTCTGTCGGCTCCAACTACCATGCCAGTGACCGCATGTCACCAAACACGTACAGCGAGAAGTCCACACGCCGAGAACGACGACCCATCAGCAGTGAAGACGAGAAAGCAAGCAAGCGGACAAGCCGCATCGATGACCTTGCCGACGACCTCGATGCCAGAGCACTCCGCGATATCCTAGAACGAGACAAGAGGAAGAGAGAGAAGAAGGCCAAGGCCGAACAAGAGCGTCTACAGCGAAGACTGGAGCGACGTGCACAGAAGCAAACTGCTAATGAAGTCCGAGGCACGCCTGCAACTCCCAGTAAGGAAGGCACGGGAATGGTTGGCCTCGGCATCGAACGAGAGCCACCCGAGCCCATGGAGGATGTCCGCCCGTCAACGCCGCCCCAGCCGCAACGATTGGAGCTGCCTGTCACACCTCGTACACAGGATAACAGCCAGCTACCCACCCCGCTAGAGAGCCCTACTGAAGAACCCGTGGTATCCGATGCTCGGGCTATCCGCTACTCGCGGGGCAGTGCCTCTGCTCAGATGCACACACGAGGCGTTTCGAATGCCTCTATATTGCCGGACCTTATATCGGAGACGATTGCTCATGATACCCCCATAGAGTCCGCCGAGCAAATGCAAGACCCTACGAGGAGTGGGTCATTACATCCTGTCGAGACTGTAGACACGTTTGCAACCTCCAAGCCAGGTTCCTTTACTGGTCGCCCCAGCTCAGAAGGCAGGCGCATGGGCGTGTTTGCTTCCCTCTTCCGAAGAGGAAAGCGGAACTCGCAAGATCAAGCACGGCCGACACCATCAGAGATCTCCTTCTCCAACACGTCACGAGAGTCCATGTCTCGCCAGCCCCTTCCGGCTCATCTAGTCGGAACCGGCCTTCCCACACAACCAATCGAGATTAAGAGGCCTTCAAGTGTACCGCGGCGAACAATGTCCAAATTCAGGGAAGATCTGCCAGAATTCCCTCTATCACCACCCGATTCTCGCGTACAGTCACCAGAAGTGCCCTCGACTAGCATTATTGCTGCTCGCCGAAGAGGCCATACTCCGTCAGACTTGCGTGTCGGATCTCTCCCTGGAGACCGATCCGATTCGCCCGTGAGCCCAGGTGTCCCCATGAATGTCATGTCGCAATCACTCGCGTCAGTCGACTCTGAAGCATCGTGGCTTTCCGGAAGACCGCCCAAACGAGCATCCAACCGATCTCAAATGCGCTCTAGCCTTACATCTTCGGTAACACATCGCAATGATGACTTTAATGCTTCTTACGAGGAGCTCGGAATGGCCGACGACGAGTACTTCAAAAAGCTTACACCCCTACCTGACCAGAGAGGTCGCTCCCCTTACGCGAGCGACGATCGGGGTCGGAAAGCTAGTAGCACTTTGATGGCGCTCGATACGGCTGCCGAGTCTGACGAGGAAGTCGAGCCAACTGCTGTGCCTCTGCCATCCGGCGAGGTAGAACAGGTTGTTCAAAGCAGCGTCGGTCGTCAACCTACTATAATTCATCGCCGCCCCCGCGTCAAGTCTACTGAAGGTCTGCTCACTATGTTCGCCGATGACACTGGAGATAGAATGTCAAGAGCTGCCGAGTTGGTGCCGGCATCTCCCGATCAAGATTCGCCTACATCGCCCACATCGGATTCTGAGCCAGCCTTGTTGCAACGTGCCAAAAGCGTGGATCTCGGCAAGGGTCACGTAAGGCACCTCAGCGCTGGGTCGGCGAGGCTCTTGGATATCCACAAGCGGTCGAGCACACCTGTGCACGACAGCACGCACGACAGGATGCCCGGACAGGAGTAGAGCAACCAATTTGTGAGAACTGATGTGATCTAGGAACTCGCATGTATGCCACGCCGCGCCATTCATTTTGTTTTCCTTTTGTCAACCCACTCACCAAGTCGCTCATTCTACATTTCCTTAGACGTCTCCTACTCACCCCAGTCACTCATTCCTATTTCCTTTATTGTCTCCTATCTCTATTGGCCTGGCTGCATGCGGTTCCTGATCGACGACTCTCACAAATGGACAGATACTCCCTATCGGACCTCTACGTGGATTGGGACTGGTCTTTGCAAATTTGCATAGCGTGGCGTTGGGATTTTGTTTCAGGGTTATTTTTCGGCGTGTGATACCACAAGCCGCTAGGGTCGGCTTTTGTGATACCCTCCTTTCGGATTATGATTCTGGTTGGAAAACGTTTTGGAACATTGGCAGCATATAGACACGGGCTTTAGGGCCTTGGTCGTTTAGGACCGCCAACTTTTGTACTATTCACACACGGGGAGCTGAAAAGACAGTCACTTGGCCGACATCACTGACCAGGCGTCGTGAAGACGCTGTGTCTACCGCTCTTTTCTTTTTGAAGAGACTGTAATTTTAACCAAGTTGTACAGATGGCTTTTGCACATCGACTATCACCTGTTCACTTTGCCTTGCATGATTGTGTTTGAAGTCCATATATGAGATGTGTTAATTATGATGCATTCGATTAAAACAAGTAGTTTTGCGCAATGAATGCAAAGGCTGAAGCGGTCGTGGGTACATGTAGTGGGGTGCTGCTCTTCGACCGGGCGTTGTTGCCGCATTGCCCAAGGAAGAGGGCAGGACCCTGGTGGGGCAGGTCGGGCGATCGGGCGGTCGGGCAAGCACGTCATCTATCACTACAGCCCCTCCGCCGCCGTGTGTACAGTAATCCGTCTTTATCATCGCGCCTAACGCCATCCCTAAGAAACACCGAGAAGCTCTACTCCACCAACCATCACAAATCCTCGCATATACTCTACATTGTAAGCGGTCCTCTCCCATTCTTGGTTATCTCTCGATCGCTGCGTTCGGCATCACTGCGATTCTTGGGTTTGTGCAGGGACTCGGACGGCTTTGCCGAAAAATAAGCGCATCAGAATTGTAATCGGCAACAGCGGCCAGTTCGTTCCATCAGCCGAAACATTTGAAATCGCCTTTCCCTTCTCGTCGCACTCCTACTCTACATATACTATGTTTGCGCCTTCGTCGTTCAGAGCTACCAGAACACTGCTTACATCTGCGCGTCTGCAAACAGCTTCAATCAACCCCACATCCACCGCAAACCTCTACCGACCACTCTTCACCCCACGTTTCTTCTTCAACACCGCCAAAATGGGTGAAAAGCAGGGCGTACACAACCTCCAGACGTGAGTATCATATCTGTCGTCTCTCCCAAGACACTGGCGACGTCACATTGCATGAGCGCGGCTAACGCGAATTGAATCGCAGCAAGGCGGCATTCGACGAGGCGATGAACGACAAGGAGACCCTCATGGTCCTTGACTGCTTTGCGACATGGTGCGGCCCTTGTAAAGTGATTGCTCCCCAGGTTGTCAAGTAAGTCTCCATCGCGTTCCCCAGAAAGAGGTTGCGCATCTAACGCCGTGCCAGGTTCTCCGACACATATGACAAGGCACGCTTCTACAAGCTCGACGTCGACGAGGTCCCTGATGTCGCTCAGGAGCTCGGCATCCGCGCCATGCCCACATTCCTCCTGTTCAAGGGTGGTGACAAGGTCGCCGAGGTTGTCGGCGCAAACCCCAAGGCCCTCGAGGCCGCCATCCAGGCCAACGTCTAAACAGCTGCATACACTGCAATACATTCCGAATCGTCTCGCAAGCACAGGCCATCACGTTTGGCAGTCTGGCTCTATATAGTTGTATGGATTGACGTCGCTCCATTGGTCGGATTTGAATGAAGCTGGGCGGTTTGGAAATGGGGCATTATGATAACGTCTTTCGAATACCAAACGCTACAAGTTCTCCATGTCCTAGTATTTTATGCCATGCTGCTTTGCACACACTTCATCCTTGAAAGGCTCTTGTTTTGGCTTACAATTGCAGTTTTTGCCAGCTAACTGAGATTGGTTACTCTTCCCCGCTGGTTCCCAAGATCTTGCCGAAATGCACGCGGAATGAATTCCGCCACGTAGGAACGAGCTCTCGACATGTTCTTACTTGCTGTATGACGTGCAGGTATCTGGCGGTCAAACGTGTCCTTGTTCGTTTATGTTCAGCTTGAACTGCGTCCCGGCACAATGTATACCGCGGTCATCGGTACGAAGAGCTGGGATGGGATGTGGCCGCCGTGACCCTACTTTGTAGTGGGAATAGGGACTCCGACTTTGTGGATTGTCACCTAACAGTCTAGAGACTATGACAAAGGGTGAGCGTTTCGAGTAAGAGCTATCGGTTACCAGCCTCGTAACCCTACTTGCGGCCGAAACATTAACTGTATAACCTCTTAAAAAGAATCTACTATTCTGTACTTCGTTCATATTCTAGAATTACTCAAACGCAGAAATATGGAAATCTGTGTCAGTGGGACGTTTGGACTTAAACCCCCAACCTACCGGTATCGAAGGCGGATCACGGCATACAATTAGCGCGACTTGCTCGAGTTCTGGATCCTCTTCCGCGAAAACTGACACACGAAGAGATGAGGGGACACGAAATAGCGTGCTTGTGCCCGGGGAGCTCATCGAGGCATCGACGTAGCCTGTGTCGGACCCCCTTTGCTTCATTAGTGTGTCAAATCGTAGCACCCGGAGCGCATGTAAGCTGCTCGTCATCGCAGCCACCATCAATAGTACAGACTTGATGGCCAAGGTATGTAGATCTTGCCTCTTCTCTTATCATTCGTCACCGCTTGTGCGGTTGTGTTGGCGCCGGCCACATGGTCGGTAGGGATTTCCACGTGGTGGGGTTCGGTCGAACGGTGCCGCAATCCAAGATTCTGGTCTTGACAGCTTAGCATCTAACGTTGAGTCTTGACATTAACAAGTCGTTGCGTGCTCGTCCATGATAAGTTTAGAGACGCGGTGACTAAGCAACGCTATCAGGGAAGCGATGGGTACTTACCTCATCCATCGACCTTGCTCCTCGATAGTATCAATATCTTCCATTCCCAACTATCATAATCATAGGGTCCCCTAGCTACTCATTTACCAAGATACTCAGCCGCGATCTGCCACTTGGCCCTTCGATGCTTCCGTTTGTCCGTCTATTACGACAGCCATGCTTCGCTCCAAGAGTGCAGGAGCACATGGTACTACCAAGCCTCAAGGAGTCTGCATGAGGCGCAGCGCCACCGCGGCATTTCAACTTTACGCCCACAAATCAACATCTGCCATATCAGGCGCGTAGCATAAAATATACCGACTGATCCGGCTGGGCAGGGCCCGCGGTGAGCTATTGGCGAGGCTGTCGCACCATCTTGAGCCATCACCAACTGTCTTCCGCTTTGTTGAAAGCGGATTATACTTCTCGCACGGAGATTATTCCACACTCAATCATTCCCCGCTAACATGTATCCATTTTAATATGCAGCCAAAGTTTCGGGGGTGAAGAGAGCGGCCCTTGGTGGATGCCTTGTGCCAAGGTTGGGGATGTAAGCTAAGGGTTTGGCGTCTTGGATTGACAACCACAGCACCCGCACCCATGGGGAAAAGGAACGCGGGGACTATATGTGGACACGGTGTTCAGTTCCAATCATGGCTCACTTCCCGGACGACATGGGACATTTCCATTCATCGAAGCAAAGGGTGTTCCTTGGGAAGCCCTTTTCCTCGTATGCCTCAAGGGGAACCTTGACGAGCACGGAGCCTGGATATAATAACAGCAATATAACTACGAGTCTCAACATATACTTCGTGTTGGTTTCCGGAAGAACAATAACACATTACTGGGTGGTGAAGTTATCTTTCCTGCGAGGAATCTGATTAGGTAGGATCGATCTACCATTAGTTTCCCCAAACTTGGTTTAGGATCCCAAGGGTCTGCAGATCTTGGTCGCATATTTACGGTGCACGATCCGTCCGTTGTCCAACCACCCAAGATTGAAGGAAGCTTGGAAATGCCATTACATTGAGCCTCCAAGCACGCCACGGCGGGAGAACGGCTACCGGCACTTCAGATATCAGAATCCTAAGCGGGCTTGGGCTCACGGTCTTAGCGAAGTCAACGGCGCGTCTACGGGGTACCAAGGCCCTGGCACGTCTAATTCTCCCCATGGGGCCGGAAATATGCTTGCCCCAGGTACTCTGATTATAAGTTCAAGACTGGATCCAGCTCGCCAGGTCTGGCACCGACGATCGTCGCATCTTTACCTCTTTGCTGGTACGCTTTTCGTTCTTTCTACTGCCCAGACAAGTCTCGCTTGCTGTATTCGAAGAATGAATACACACGTTGAAGGGCCGGTGCTTAACGCACAGGAGTACAAAGACGAGAAAGGCTCCGATACTTCGCCAACCCCGCCCATGACAGTTGAGGATATCGAGCGTTCTGCATCCGCCATTGAAGTAGATGCTGCGACAGAAGCGAGAGTGCTGCGAAAGCTGGACATTCGCATCGTTCCCATGATCTGCTGGATCTATTTGATGAACTTCATGGATCGAGGCGCGTACAACATAGCCAGTGGGAGAACTTCTCTGACAATGAATAGTCAACATTGGAAACGCCAGGCTCTATGGTATGGAGGAAGACCTTGGTATTGATCCAGAAAGCAATCAGTTTCAACTAGCGGTCTCCATCTTGTTTGTTACCTACGTCGTAAGTCAAAGATTAAACGTGATATTACTTGCACACGCTAAACCTCTTGTAGATCTTCGAAACGCCCAGTAACATGATAATCAAGAGTGAGTCACACATGTAGCTTGCACGTGAAACGCAGACTGATGTCTCCTCCTAACGTTCAGGGATGAAGCCGGCACGGTACCTCGGCGGCTTGATGTTCGTTTGGGGACTTGTAGCCACTTTTTCGGCCTTTGTCAACAACTACGCCAGCCTCCTCGTTTGCAGACTTCTCCTCGGAACGTTTGAAGCGGGATTATTCCCCGGTGTCATACTATACCTGTCCATGTTCTACAACAGGAGGAACGTGTCACTGAGGCAAGCGGCTTTCTATGGCACTTCTGCCATAGCGGGTGGATTGGGCGTTAGTAGCCGCCGCTGCATTTCTCTCAAGCGACATGTTCTAACAGCTTATAGGGACTTGTAGCCTACGCGATTGGTGAAATGGATGGTTACGCCGGATGGCGGGGATGGAGATGGAGTAAGCTATTGCTGCGAACAATATCTTGGGTACTTGCTGACCTCGCACCTTTCAGTTATCCTCATCAACGGAATCCCGACCATCCTGACCGCCATTGCCGTACCCTTCGTCCTGCCAAACTCCCCAGAAACTGCCAAGTGCTTGACTCCAGAAGACCGGAAAGTTTTGCTTGCACTGCGAATGAAAGAAACAGGACAAACGGCATCTGGACAGGAGTTCAACAGGGAAGATGTCATGAAGGGTGTCAAAGACTGGAAGGTTTACGCCTACGCTATCGCCCAATTCGTCGGACTCGGCATGCTTTACAGCTTCTCAGTGTTTCTCCCGACCATTATCAGTGGACTCGGAGGTGGATGGTCCCGCCAAACAGTCCAAGCCTTGACAATTCCTGTATACGTTGCCGGGTTCTTATCCTATGTTATCGGAGCATACTACAGCGACAGGACACAGCAGAGGGGCCTCTTCTGCATCGCCGGGCTTACCGTGAGCATGATTGGCTACATCTTCCTCATTGCAGATAAAGGACTTGGCCTCAGTTTTGCTGGCTGTTTCGTCGTAGCTCTGGGACTTTGGGTCGCAACTGGCATCGCCTTTTCATGGATCGGCGTCAACAATCCTCGATACGGAAAGCGAGCCTTTGCCAGTGGTATGCAGATCACCATTGGAAACTGTTCTGGTATAGCAGCGCCATTCCTGTATGCAGCCGAAACAGGGCCTACATACAAGCCCGGATATGGTGCCACTATTGGACTGCTGGCGTTGGGTATTGCTATCTACATTTCACTACACTTGTACTTCCGCATGAAGAACAAGAGAAAGCTTTCGGGCCAGGAGAACTGGAGAATCGAAGGCAAGACTGAGGAGGAAATTGCGGAGATGGGTGAGGAGAACCCAAGGTACCTGTACACCACTTGAGACATGCCTTATAGACGACATCAAGAGCTTCTGGGGTTGAGGTTAGGTTGGGCTCTTCGCGGTGTTAGATTGGTTTGGTGTAGGAACATGGAAATAACCAAAGATTCCTCTGTATTAAATTTTAATCACAATACTTGCATTCACTTCCCACTTGTCTCGTGTGAATGTGGAGCGAAGCAATCCCCGCGTTGGTGCACGGATATTCTCACGTGGTGCTGTGATCCCAAACAGGCCTAGCTCTGGTCTGACATCATCACAAGGGTCGCCTTTTTGGCCGCAGGATCACCGTTACCGACAGCCATAGGTGCACAACCACCCACTCACAGTTCTTTAAGTTCAAACACCCCACCCGATACCGCAACTTGGAATTCGCTGAATGCCAAGTATATCCTTTGTCGGAGCCAAAAAACGCAAGACGCGTCATTCAGGTTATACCTTCAGGAGAGCGTGTCACGAGCCTGGTGTGACCATGCTTGGTCCTGCTGAGGGCGGACTTTTACGTCTTGTCGATGAGCTTCTTCTCAACATCATCGACCATATTGGCGCCCGGGATGCATTATGTAGCCTTGCTGTGACCTGCGCAAGGTTCCAGGGTCTCGTTGAGCCATACATCTGGCGCGATCTTGAAGTGCTCAAAGGCGAGCATGCGCGCAGGATCGCCGCAGCGCTTGACAGCCGAGACCAGCGAGCGGACTATATCCAGGACCTTGCCATTCGATACCATGATGAGTACCGAGATGGTATAGAAGACTTGAATCACTTCATGGGCTTGATGAGCAGGCTGCGGCATCTGCACATTGAGAGCCCTTGTCCAAATAACTCAGAATGGCAAAACGGAACTATCTACTTCGATGGATACTCAAGGATCGATTACACAAACTTAATGGCTAGTTCGGTGTATCCGCGGTTGGATATGCAAATGACGTTGCCGGCATTGCAATCGCGTAAGTCCAGCGTTCGACATGAAAAGAAACCAGCTAACTGGCGATAGTGACACTACATGCCCATGGCTCTGGAAATAACAAGTTCACTCTAGGCCGCGCAGTGGCCATGTTTAGACATCCAACACTACGCAACATCACCCTGTCATGTCTGGACTTTGATACTAGATCTGGAGGCGAATTCGAGGTTTCCGAAGGAGAGATCAAGTCGACACCGCTTCAATCCTTGACACTCATTGAGTGTAATGTCGGTGTACCGTTTCTAGATTCAATTCTAAAGCTACCAAAGGCCTTGAAGGAGCTATCCATTGGCGAACGATTACACGCCTTTGAGGGCTGTAAGCCATCTATGGTGCCAGCACATCGCACGTCCTCGGCGTTGTTTCTTACAGCGCTGCAGAGACAAGCAGGTTCTTTGCAACGCTTGCAGCACTGTGGAGGCCACGTCAACTACCTAACCCCCCGCGATACGGACCCAGAAGGCGCTGCAAAACTCCGCTCACTTGTGAGCCTCGAGCACCTCGAGCTAGGTTTTGAGTCGCACCTTTACTACTATCTCCGCGCGAACGGCTTCCCGCCTGCCCTGAAATCTCTCAAGATGCTCGACTCCGCCATCTCCATCCACGCCGGTCATGACTTGCGCTCTCTATCGGACATCGCATTCCGCTCACTTCTCTCGCTTGTGAATGAATGCTTGCCGCGATCTCTAGCGGAAGACTTCACACTACACCTAAAGTTCTCAGACCACTCCTTCTTCCGCCTATTCGAGATTGCGGATCCGACCGAGCAGTCCCACCTCCTGAGCGCACTCTTCTTCGACCGAGCCGCAACCTACAAAATTGCATCGATGCTGAAATCCTTCAGCTCCCAATCCCACTTTCTCGTCTCCCGCGAAAATTTTCCCAGCGGCAAGTCCTTCATCCCACCCTACATGCACGGCGAAGAACTCCCCGTCGAAGAGATCATGTACAACAGTGAGGACTTCTGGCGCTTCAATGGTATCAACTACCGCATGATAGACGACGAGGGTTGGAGAAGCGAGCTGAAGAAGGGGAAAAAGCTGCTTGTTTGTAAGAGGTGCCGGGGGAGAGGGCTGGGCGTGGATGAGTGTCTTAGTTTCGGCGATGGTAGCGCGTGTATACCTTGCAGGGGCGTGAACGTACAGGGATGCGAATGGGATAGGGAGGAAGACGAGCAGCCGGCAGGCCTTCAAGTTCTAGAGGAAGCGAAAGTCTAGGTTGGAGTATTGTGATGAAGCTTGCAGGTTGTTCATCTGAGCCATGATCTGTGGAGGTGTCAGTCAAGCTACTGGGGTTTAGCAATCTTTGCGTTTGGGTACGAACGCCAGGATAGTTTGCATATGCGTAATATATGCAATCTACACATGTTGTTACCTCCTGGGATTATCTACTGGAGCAGGGTTAGCATGCATACAAAGGATTCTCTAAGAATCTGGTCCAGCAACTGCTGCAGACGGCACGACAAATTTACTATTGATTAATGAAAGCGGCAGAGATTCGAAGAACAATATGCACAGTGCGCTGTGCATAATCTCAACCGAAATCGATATATTCGTCATCATAAACTCATAAGCCTGAGCAAGAAGTACCACCACAGCCCAATCCCAACCCACTCTACAAAGTGTACCTATAGAAGGGGCTCTTATCACCCATAAGCAACAACTCCTCCTCACTATACCGCGCCCGAATCGCATCCTCGCCATACTCAGCAATAAGCGCATCTCTCTTGCGATTCTCCCTCGCATATGCCCACCTCAGCACAAAAGTCATAAGAATCGCAACGCAGCACATGGCCAAACTAGCCGAAAAGCCCGTCGTGTACTTTGGTGCCTCGCGCGCAAGATACACATTGCTACCCATGATACCGCCCATGTTACCCACAGAAATAAGCAACGCCATGCCAACCGCACGCTTGGAGGAAGGCGCGAGTGAGTTTCCGATCCACGAGACGAGGCAGGTGAAGGGGCAGTATAGACCGCCTGCGACGGGGAAGAGGAAACCATACGTGATGCCTGGGTATGCTGGCTTAGGGATAGCGAGCTGTGCGATGAAGCCTGCGACTGCGATTGAGTATCCAGCGATAATGTATGGGGAGCGCTTGCGCGTGAGATCCGAGGCCCACGCAAAAATCAGCGTGAGTATAGCGGCGAAGACGTAGATCGGGATGGTGAGCAGTTGGGCGTTTGCGCTGGTGTAGCCTAGACCCTGGATCACGGAGGGCACAGTGGCAGTGAAACCGTACACGCCCACCGTGTTGCCCCAGAAAACAACTGTAGCAGCCCAGATCTTCCAGTCTGAAAGTCCGGCGAGAATCTGCTGCTTGCCGATCTTGTCTGCGTTGGTTGTTTGGCCCTGGCCGGACCCGGAGTCGTTGGCGAGACGGGAAACGAGCAGATCGCGCTCTGGTTGTGTGAGAAACTTTGCTGTTTCGGGGCTGTCGGGGAGGATCTTCCAGATTATGAGGGCGAGGGCGACGGGAATTAGACCTTCGATTAGGAAAATCCATTGCCAACTGCAGAGCGATGGATGTTAGCTTGGTGGTTGCATGTTAGGGGAGGCTAGGAAGAAACTTGCCCTGAGAGCCCAGAGCGGCCATCGAGTTGCTCGATGCCGTAGGCGAGAAGACCACTGAATGCGCCAGCGAGCGAGGCGGCTACGTAGAAGACGGCCATGCGGCGCTGGACTTCATAGCGACGGTACCAGAGCGTGAGCAGAAAAGTCGCGGCAGGGAAGAAACCAGACTGGCAATGGGAGTTAGCATGTTTTGCTGAACTTGGTGCGTCGTTTTCTGCATACCTCAGTAACACCCAAGAAAAACCTTCCCGCGAGCAAACCACCGTAGCTCGATGTCAAACCCATCAATGTCATGACCAGACCCCAGCAGAACATCAGAATGGCCATCCAATGACTTGGGCGCATCATCTTGAGGACAATGTTGCTGGGAACTTCGAGGATGGTGTATGGGACGAAGAAGAGTGTAACGGCGGTGTTGTATTGTGAGCCGTTCATCTTGAGCTCATCCGTCATACCAGCAATCTTTGCGTTTCCAACTGTCGGGCGTTAGTCTTCCATCTTGAAATTTCCGACATCATAACGGTGATACGTACTGTTACTTCGGTCGATGAACGCGACGAGATAAAGTAGGGAAAGCATAGGCACGAGTCTCATGTCGACTTTCCTCAACACGCGCGCTGCTTCCCTCTCTTCGAGTTCTGTGTCTACGTTTTGCGCTTCAACCTCGCCTGATCCCGAGGAATGCGATATCTTCTCCGCGACATTCTCAGCGTGCTGGTGCTCAGACGCGAGCTTGTCATCGTTCATCGCAGTCGCCATGGTGTTGTGCGCAGTATCTTGTTCCCTTCGCAATCGGGTACTGAGGTCAAGAAACGAAGACAAGGACGATGATGGGCAATGCACAAGGCCAACTTCACGCGGCGCAACAGATGCTATAAAAGCTTTCGGTTGAATGCAAATCCCGAATGCACTATCACAACGGCATACCTTGTCTGGATAGCTTTATCCACTCACACCGCATCCCTGCTTCCCCTCAACATGTTGCCGCTGGGGTGTGGAGTCGAACAACTGGTGTCTTGGCCGCCATCTGGGGTAGAAAGCGGCGATTTTGCGGGGTATGCCAAACCGATCTGCACCACCGGCTTCTGCACCTGTCGCACCGCCTGCATGACGTCGTGACGTTTGGGTCAACCATACGACAGGCGCAGAGACTAACTGGATATAAAACAGGGGCGTATCTGCCGATCTCAGAAGCCGCGGCGAGTCGGCGGACTATCAAAGACCGGTCGCCAATGTACTACATGATGTGGACTCTGGAAGAGTTTGGAGGAGTTTCAAAGACCGGTGGTCAGCGTGCTGAATCGAGACGGGTTAGAGACGAGTTTTGAGGACATTCAAAGAGCGGTGTCAATATTTTGAAGCAAGGTGTACTGAGAAGAGATCCGCGTACATCAAAACGCCGGTGGTTGATGTGCTGAAGCGAGGTGGACTAGGTCGGCGACATGCCGAAAAAAGCAAAACTGGGGTCGGCACCAACGCCGCTTCGGTTCCAGTTTCCTGTCCAGAGCCGCATTACCTTCTGAGCTTGTCAAGATACTTTGGGATTTTATGCTCGGTCTTGCATATCTAGCTCCCCCTCGCTGCTCTCTCGCAATGCTTCATCTGGAGCGTGGGCGTCGCATTGCTCAGGCCAAAGCCGCCACTCATCCTCCCGGGAGTCGAACAAAGACTGCCCGCACCGACACAAGAATTGTACTCTGAATCTTACAAGGTTCCATGCGAACGTTCCCGCAATTTCCTTCAATTGATGGACAATTTGGTCATTCAACCCCGCGGGGCGATTTTTCCGAAGCACGACAGTTGCGATGGTTTCCAGTGATCGCTCGTCCGAACCGCTAATATTGGCGCTGTCCATCAAGTCGATAGCATCCGATAGAGCGCATTGAACTGGGCTGTGTAGAAGGCAATAGAATATGTTTGCAATATGCATAATACGATAATGTGGCCATGGATCCCATGGGCTTCTGGGGAAGATCTTTCGGTGACCGTAGGAATCCCAATGGACTTCGCATGGCATAGAAGCCCAATTAAACATGAGGAGCGGCTTGATATCCAGATCCGGCGGGTTGCACTTGTTTGTATCGGGGCCTTTGACGAGCTGTGTTACTATCCTTGAGATGTTGTTGACTATACTGATGTCCGCATCTTTTGGTCGACGGGTCGCTAGGTATTCCGAGAGGTGAAGAAAGTGTAGACATGGCACGTAACTACGCGAGTACATGGGAAGGAATTCATTCTGGATTTTCTGGTTGACCTGAGTCAGTCCAGTATATGGCCGTTCGTGAAAGAAAGGTGAGGCATAGTCGATACCAGCGCCGGTGTGCTCAACGGGCCGATGGTAGAGAATGATTCTCCTGCGATACGTCCCGTCCGCTGCGGCAATGTCGTATATACGATTACAGAGCTCTTTCGATCAGTCAGCAAAGGAAGGAAAGGGTCAAGACGTGCTTTCTTACCCCCGGGCAGGTCCATGAATCGAAATCGCGTATGCGTAGTAACGGCGTTCTGCGCATGGCAGCCCTGCGTGACGTTTTCGACTTCTACACCGCCAAAACGGAGTTCAGGCTGTTGAGAAAGCGACGATGCATCAGTAGGTTGTAATGGTCTTGAGACTTGCGTGCTTACCGGTTCAACTCCATAACTATGGCTCTCTGGAGTTCGAGTCAGGAACTAGGGCGCATAGTTGTCTTTTGTAGAGCAAAAAGCCGCCAGGTATTGCTGTAGCATTGCGACTAACACTGTCCAGGCGTACCGGATGAAAATGGTGTTCTGCCACCCAAATGAAGCTGTTCAATTGGTAATCTGGTGTCGTACCGACTGCGCTTCGCTGAGAATGGGGTACAACCAAATTAGACAGTCGTCCGTTCCATGGAAAATGAGGCTTGATCTAATTTGGCGACCTATGCTGCCTCGCCACATCGTCAAACAGCGAGCAAAACTCGGTTTTTCAATGCACGGTGTATTTGGTTTTCAGGTTCCGAGGCTGTTGAGCGTATAGTTGATCGGTGTTGCCTTGGTATACAGTGGGTAGGCAACATCGCGAGGTGGGGTATCGATAGCATTAGCAATCCGACGTCCGCCTTTTCCGCGCGTGCTAATGCGAGGTGCAGTTTCCTGCCCGAACCACCTGAAAACCTCCATCTCGCAGAGACGCAGTCGTTGCTATGATTTTGCCCCTGTATATCAACCGTATTGATATACCTGAACTATGGGCCGTTCGCTTCCGGCGACGCTGGAATGCATGAAAAAATGCGTGCAAATGGGTGACGCTGGCGATGCACAAGGTGTCATAGTGAACTATGGTTCCCGACATTATTCTTTAAGTCATGATTCTATCCTTACAAGATACCAATCGCGATATCGCCCTTGACGCGCGCAATGATCCTGATATCGGCCTCCAAGTCCAACTTGATGTGTACCTTTAAGCTGCCCTTGACGTCTGTGCCGTTATCGAGGCCAAAGCCCCCCTCCTGCTTGCCTCCCTGGCCCTTGTCCTTCTCCTTCCCCTTGTCGCTTCCCTTGGGGTTTGTGACGGATCCCATGGTCTCGCCTACATCAGGGAGGCCACGGCCGCCGGCTGCGTTACCAGCAGTACCAGTGAGACTAGAGTGAAATTAGCATGCTGAGATGGGGCGGGGATGAAATCATATCATACTCTTTCGCAGCGTCAGACATGTTGAACTCGGATTCTGGTTCGGGTTCGGACTTGGGTAACAAAGGTGGTGTAGTGGGCGGAGTGGGCGGTGATGGAGTTTGAGATAGAGGAAGCGGCTTAAGATGAAACTCTGTCTTCGGTTTCGTGCGCTGCGGTAATTGAGCTGTCCACGCCACTGTTTCGTAGACGTGTCGGTGGAGGGTTTGGAGGATGAGGTAGCAAAATGCAAGGCCCTGCGCGAGCGTATATCAGCTCATAAGCACCATTGGAAGGAAGCTAACCAACGGACTTATCCGACCCTCCCACGTCTACCACAGGTGCATCATCGATCCACTGAGTCGGCGACCTGGTCTTTGCGAGAGTGAGCGCTGGAGTGACTTCGGTGATGCGAGCGATTCGAGGATTGCTGAGGCTCTAATGCATGAGGTGGATGGGACACTCGGCTAATGCTGTAGTCGAAAGTATATTCACCCAATACGGTAAATGCTCTGCTGAAAGCAGATGCGCAATTGACGACCTTGTCTGATCAGCATGTTGTGGCTTGCCGTTCGTCACTGGTTCCGGCATCTCTTATTGATCTTGTCGATCATGATGACCCAAGTGGAGCGGGTACCGGAAGCTACCCGCCTACTAGGGCATCATTGGCTCACAAACGTGGGCACACGCAGCCGCATCATGATCGGCCTTGACTTCCGTCATGGTTTCGATGCGGCATGTGTAACCTGAGATCAGTACCTATCCCTTTTCGATGCGCTGTGATGCAGCTCTTACAGTAGGTAGCTCCAGCTCTCGTGCTAACGCATGAGAGCTTGGGGACTTGCATTTGCAATCCACCTCTTCACGATTCTCAACAAAACATCGATTTCTACACCCAAAGGCTTTCAAGATGGTATTCGGGCTCATTGCTCTTGTCGGATCAATTCCACTGACGGTTACATCTGTCTTGACTCTCCAAGAGCAGACCGAGGCAGAGGATAGCGATGGTCCCAGCGCAGAATGGATGCGCGACAAGTGCCACATGCGGTGTCGAGCGACTGAGCGGACACCAAAGGATCGCAAGGAAATGTTTGAAGGTAGTCGCGTCGTGCTCTCCGAGGGTCGGTTATACGTTCAGTTGTCCACATACCAAGGACCGCATCTCCATCCCTTCTCCGGCTACTACCTACCGTTCCCGAACTCGAATTTCGAAGGCATCGTCTCTACCATCTCAGACAATCCTCCACAGCTGAATTGGATATACCTGGACACCGATTCGGACGTCTTCCACTTCAGCCACGGGCTGCGCGTAGAAGCGGAAGAAGGGCTCACCGGGCCGTGGGGTGCTAGTGTTTGCCTCGACGGCGAGAAACGGTATCTTTTTGAAAATTGGGAGGGTTTTATCGCTGTTGAGAACAAGGATGAGCCAGGATTGTGGAAGCTTTGCTTTGACAAACACGACAACGGACTAGAAGGAAAGATACGTAAGGGACAAAGGACCGTAGAAGTGGAACTGATACGTGAGAGCATGGAAGACTGATAGTTTGTCGCGTACATCTTTCCAGTCCTCTGTTCCGGTCTCTGGGCACGCCATGAAGTCTGCGAATACCTGTGAGATCGTGGAATCGACATACAAGGCTGATTGGCAGTGAGCATTAGGCATTCCGTTGCTTTGTCTGTGCTGAAAAAGGAGGCTTGCGGGTTTCCATTTTTACATCCGATATTCCCGGGAGGCGCTTCTTCGTGGCTTGTCAGTATTGTCTGCGAAATCTATGCGGCGATAATAACGCCCGGCAAAGCAGATGCATCGCTCTGCTAGCGCTATTTTCGTACAGCCTGTAGAACAGGGCGGTGCATGGATGCGGAGGAGCTGAAGAGGCGCGATGCTGCTGACGCGTGTCTTTGGGGATCGTGCCCAATCGGAAATGACGTAGAGACTAGCGCGACAGCAAACATCGCAGCTGCAGCCTTCCAAGGACATCCTCAATTCTCCTTCTGAACATTCTGAGCGTTTTCTCCATCATTCATCTTCTCCGCATACCCGTATTCAAACCCATAGCGATTCATAGCGTTTTTTGCTCCATTTTATAGCCCACAGCCACCATGTGCGACTGCGTTCCCCTCCCGATCGTGTGCTTCCAGTGCGGAACGTGGGTATTCCTTAAGATTGCAGTCCAATACATCTGCTGAACTGATACAGCGACCAAAACCCCTGCCACTGCAAGGTCATCGGGCCTACCATCGGTTTCGTGATCACAGTCGGCATGGCTGTAAGCGAACTATTCATTTGTATACCTAGCCATTAGTTGACCTTCTCCAGATCGTTTGCTGGCCAGCGTCACTTCTGTGCTGCTGCTGCGCGACTGATGCAGGCAAAAGGTAAGCCCTTGGACCTGTCGGTAAAGTGAGTACTGACCAAATTAGCGTACTTGCGTTGCCTGTCGACACCGGAAATGCTGTCAGTAACGCCATACCCATATGACGGCCCACCTCGGACTCAACCTTTCATCGGAATCATCACCTTCACCTTTACTGCTATCCTGTGTAACTCACCTCTTGAGTTTCTTGGTGTTTTCTCTCCCTTTTGGTCGTACAAGCGCTGGTTGGCCGACGACGAGCTGGCGGATTTCATGAGATACCCACCAGCCAATGAATTCCCTTTATATGTCTCACCACCAAATTCGAATACCAAGTTCAAATCACCACATTATAATCTTAGCGATGAGGTGTGAAGGTCTTCCGCGAGTAGCTTCGACCCTTGGGCTGCTCGAAGGGCATTACGTCATCATGTGAAAGCGTGGTCGACTCTCACCACGCATCCATCACCTTGAGGTGATAAAAAAAAAGAACTGATTTCATTCAGAGATTTTTTGAGCTAACTGTTGAAGATGGCCGCTGGGCTGGTAAAGTTGGAGACACCTGCAACTGACCGCTTCTACCAGTAGTACATCTACATCCCCCCTACCCATAGAAGACTACTTTTATATCAGTGACTTCAATGCGGAGCGGCAGATTCCACAACGCAGTAGGGTTACGACAGTAACCCACAGAGGACTACTACGCAACGACAGATGAATGGAAAAGTGCTGCTAAACGACAGCGTATTCACCCAAATCGTGTTTTGGCTTTGCCTGTCGCCTAGCGCGCGGGAGGTCCCACCCATTTTTGCATCAACAACAGACCGTTTGCACGACTGCCGATCTGGGCGTTTTGTTTATACACACAGACTTGCGCGATTTTGTTATCACCGGACATGCAATGAATTTCGGCTGGAATCCGGAGGATCCTTCGGCAACCTTTGGCGACACAGAAATACCTTCATACAAGCTTGATTACTTTGGTGAGCTGACCACCTACGACATGTTTGAGAGCAACCAAGCTTCCTGGAACTTGGAAGAGTTGGGTTACGCCTACGACGCGCCACACTTTCATCCCGACGGGCGCATTGAAGGTGGGCTTCACCCTCCTGAGTACTACGCCTACAGTCCACACCCCGGCAGCTGGCAAGATGGTCTACAAGACATTGACGACTTTGATTGGCCGAGCGAACAATACGATCACCCTCTTTCGAAAACGCAGAGTAATCCTGAGCAAGGTCTAGGAGAGGCATCAGCTCTCGAGGGTGTAGTTTCTACACAGGCGACTACGACGGGTGAAAGTTCAGTTCCTACTCACCAAGTCTCAGACCAAGTCAAGCCACATCAACCGGAAGTGAATCTCGACGACCAGGTAGAAAACTTGGATTGGCTATCCCCATCGATTGAAAATGCGCCTGCGCCTGACACCTCCACACCAGCAGCTTCATCTCCACCTTCTACTTCGCCGCCATCGATTCCCGACTCTATCCTGGGACAAGTTTCGAAGAGCTCAGTCTTATCATTTCCCATTAGTTTAGACGCTCAAGCAGACGTTGTCGACTCAAAAGAGCAGGACGAGAAGGCATCGGACCGAGCGGACGAGCTGCAAACGAGTCTCGTTGGCAAATACGATGATGCGGAGCAGCAAGGAGTGGAAGAAAATTCCGAATCGCGAGTTCTGCAAGATGAAAATTCGAGCAACAGCGAAGCTACTTCTGGGATCGACATAACTCCCGGTGGTGATAATACTACCAGCGTCAAAATCCCAGCATCTTCTACGCCGCCAGCCGCAGAAACTTCGGACGCACTACCATCTCCAGATACCAAGTCAGAACAGCCAGTACAGGAGCCATCCGAGGTCCATTGCATCAATGGCAATCCCATGTCGCCCGGAGCATCAGACTCCACTCATATCGCGGATGTTGTCCCTATGAGTGGCGGACTAGAGGAGCTAAGCCTTCTCCAGACTGAAGACGATCCGAAAGAAGAAGAAAGGTTGCTTGGGCAAGCTGAACCTGTGGAAAACCTGAGCCGACTAAGCAGTATCTCTTTACCACCACAGAGAACCGCGCGGGAAATTCCACGTAAATCAGATTTGGGGACCGGCCCGAGCAATGCCGCTGCCTTGCCCGCTGCAGACCTTCCAAAATCCCCTATAGGAAAGACGCCCAATTCCCAATCGCCAGAGAACCTCGCGCATGTAGAGGATGACGCTGGTGCACAATGGCAGGCCCAGCTGCAAGACGCTGCCGACGAAGTTCCTAATGGTATATCTGGACTGGCTTCACCTGGACAGCAATGCGCCAGGATTATGACATTACCGCCACTATCATTAGAACGCGAAGAAGATGTGAACGACGAACAAGGCTCTGAGACTTCGGCTCTTTCTGACGCACCATCGTTCGACACCAGTGCGACGCTTTGCTTTACTCCAGACGGTCTGGCCCGAAATTCGACTACGGTCGTTCCGACTGAAGGCGCATCCAGTGATGGATCCGTATTAACATCCATGAATACTGACACGCCCACCAAAACTCTTCGGCTTCGGCTTAAAGTTGACAGCATAGGTTCTCGCAAGCGTTCAAAGCCAGCTAAGAAGGCCATCAGTGCATCTGATACTGATTCTGATGCTCCACCTAAGAAGAAACAAAGGCAAGGCACAAACGCAGAGCCATCTCTACAACCCCCTAGGAATCCATCAGGTCAGATCATCTTCGGTACCGAGGCTGAGCTGCAACAGCCTGACAACGATGATGGTGATACGGAAGAGCATTACAGCGACGTCGAGACTCCCACCACACCGCCTGGGCAGGCTTTTGTTCATATTCCAAGCACGAAGGCACCACGATCTCGGCCAAAGGTGTCCAACCGCGAGCTCGAAGGTCTGACCCCGACAAAGTATCGCGAACGCCCACCCAAAGCCAGAAATCAATCACAACCAATAGTGCGCCAGCTCTTCGCATCCCAGCAGAAGCCAGATGCACTTGGAATGCTTCTGACGAGCAAAAAAGCCCTCGAAGAATCGCCCGCCGTTCCGAAGAACGAAGACACCTTGATCCTTGTGGAAGGTGCAGGCACAGCCGGGAGTACTGCCAAAGTATCTACGCGTTCTAAAAAGAAAACGCCCGCTGGCCGTGCCACGAGGAAGAAAAAAGTCTCCGCAGTCGAAGAGGAGCCTGCGTCACGCCAGCCTCGAAAGACAAGTGCACCGAAGAACGCAGGAGAGACGCAACGAACCGCGTCGCCAAACATCAAGAAAACCACAACCCATGCATCTAAAAGCAAGAGCACCGTCTTAAAAGACACAGAAAAAGACGAGATACTGGTATCCACCGAGTCGGAGCCCCCAGCAGAAACCCCCACCCAAGACAAGATTGAGAGCGCCTCGGAATACGCTGAATCGCCTCACGCACAAGAAACCAGCGAAGCCGACGACGAAAGCTGTGCGACCACACCTACCGTCCCTAAGAAGAATAGAACAGGACAGAAGAACAAGGCCCTTGCGCTCGGTGCTCGAGCTGCGGGGAGAAACAAACAACGCAATGATACGCCCGCGGCGAGTGTTGTGACTTTGTCTGGCACGCCTGGTGCGAATAAGTATGGTTTCACGCCGCGTAGAGGGCTGAAGGCGGCGGCGGGACCTGGGCTAATTGCTGCTAAACCTGCTGCTGTTGCGGCCAAGACTTCTGCTGCTGCATCGTCTAAGATGAGGGCAGGGGTTGCGAAAGGGAAGGGGGGAATGGCTGGTGGGGTGTCGATGCGGAAGACGAGGAGGGGCTCTAAGAGGGAAGGGGAGGTGGGCGGAGATGAAGTGGAAGGGGAATCAGAGTGAGATGGAGGAGAAGAAGGTTAAAGAGAGTGTATGGTAAGCAAACTGGAGAGGAGTGGTAGTGGTAGGAGATATTACCCCAGTCTTTAAGCAGTGGAGATTTCTGAAATCTGCGAGTTTTGTATATTACATCCTCTCCCCTAATGAAACAAAAAAGCCGCTTCCCGGCACCTAAAATCCCCATCCTCTTTACTATGCTGCATCACCATGACGGTGTATTCACCCCCCCCCCCCCCCCCCCCCTCCATCGCGCAAACGCGATTAAATTCCCATATTCAATCTGCGTAGTCGGCCATATGGATCTCGGCACCGCATCCCTCAAAACCTGCATTTCTTCCTCGCCGACAAAGCCGCGCCAGTCCTCGTCGGTAATGTGCCCACATATTCTGGCGAGGCTATAGTGTCAGCATGGCGGTGAGGCGGGATAGTCTGTCATGGAGGGCTTTGGTTGCTGTAGCTTCGGCGACGGTGGTGGTGGTATCATTAGTAGGGGGCAGATTGCGTTGTGGCGATGTATGCAGCGCGTTCTTTGTGAGTGGAAAAAGCGTTGTAGCGGGGCACTTTACAGTGGTTCATGTTGTGAGTGTGTATATCTGCGTGGATGACGTTATTCTGGTAGGTAAGAGCATAAGAAAGTCGGGGGAAGAAAGTGTGTGTGGTATAATAGATAGGTATTCGTTATTCAATTGCGGTGCGTTTTCTCTACTCGTAACCATGGTTTCTATATCTTGCTCGACACGTGGCTGCCGTCGTCCTTGGAAAGAATGTCACAGAGCCAGTCTGCTGCTTTGTCTGCCATGGGTTTGGGAAAGGCGTGGCCGACTCCATCGAATAAGACGTCTTCAAATGTTATGTCCAGGCTGGAGTCTTCGGCTAGTATCTGCTTGAAGATTTTGAGAAAAGGCTCTCCTGCTGCGTAGGGAACGAGCTTGTCTATCTTGCCGCTGAGGTTCAATATGCGTTTTCCTTGTAGGCGCTCCCTCATCAAATTCTTCATTCGGTCTAATTGTGCTTGATCGGGCTGCTTGTCGTCTCCTACGGGGTTGAACATGCCAGGTAGCAGTAAGCCGGCGGGGTCGTACTGGGCAATCGTGTCTTGCAGCGCTTGGGGAAAATCGGGGGATCCGAGGAATGCGCTACCGGGCGGTGTGGTTTCTGTGTATGTTTGTCGCTTGGAGAGACGTGCGCGGTCGGTAATGAGGCGGGTGTAGTCGGGGCAGCCTATGCCCACTACGCCGGCAGTGATGCGCGGGTCGCCAAGCAGGCAATGCCAAGTTGCGTGTCCTCCTAGCGAGATACCAAGGGCAAAGTGCTGTGTAATCTTGGGAGCATCTTGGGCGGTGAAGATGTAGGATTCGAGGTGGTTGATGAGTTGCGAGGTATCGGTCGCGGTACCGTGGTAGCAGCCGAACATGTCTTGGGCGTGTCTATCGTTTCCTTCCCTCCATGCTTGGTTGTGTAGATCATCGACTTTACGGGAGCCATGGTTGCGCTGATCAAATGCGGCAGCTATCAGGCCTTTTGGGTTCTTGCCCGCGCGGCCTTCCTTTATGCGCTTGTTCCATGCTGAGATGACTCGGTTCGCTACTGGCTCCATAGTCTCCTTGGTCTGCAAGCGCGGGTTGAGGAGCCATAAACAGGCGACGGAGGAGGCCGACGCGGGGAGTTCTTCGAGCCCGTGGACATCGACTAGGATACCGGCGATTGTGAAGGTTCGAGACGAAACGGGCCCGTCGGGGGATCCTTGGGTCCCGTGGAGGGGATTTGTGGTCGCAGCCATGGCAGTCTATAGGGACCTAAATGTGTTGGTGATGACGATGCGGGAATGCGTGATTAGCAAAAGTGCAAAAGAAGCAATAGGAATATGCCATGTTTGAACATGTAGATTACATGACGACTGCGGAGGAGCGCTAGCTTGCCGGGACCGAGGTAGCCTGACGCGGCAACATCATCACTGACCGTCATCTGTCATGGGAAATGAATTGCGCACAATACTAATATACGAAGCGCAAGGCTGCAAGGCGAGACTTGCGTTCAGGGTATTCCGATATACGAGCATGTCGTACGTTGGAATTGGGTATGCTGTTGTGCCCAGGGCGGGTGTGGGGTGCAGCCAAGGCGCGTAGGGGACTAGGTAGGGTGATATCATCGGACATGTCTTTGAAGCGTCGCAACATGGCATTCTGCTGCCACGATGCGTACACCTTGATTGAGTATGCCGTAGGAGATCGGAAGCATGGTGCCCAGGAATATCGAGGGTTGGGTGGAGCAGTGTCATGGTGCGGGCGGTCAGGAAGGCGGAAGCTCAGGGCCCCTGACGCCAACTGTGCTAGCGTGACAGTTCGCTGGGGAAAGCATCTAGGAGATTACTCCACCGTGCAAGGACCCTGCGAAGTTATACTGATCATCTCTGCCGCGTGTACTCTTCCTCAAACTCTCCAGAGGACAGTCTTCGCTAGAGGGGCAACGCGACTTTTCCTGTGACGACGGCCCCATCATCCAAGGCAGCGTGACGAGTGAAGACCAGCAGGTTTCCTGTCTGCAATGGCTGTATAACGCCCTAGAAGCCGAGCAACCACTGACCGCCCCAACGCGACCTCAGCAGAGGAACCCCTCCTCTCCCACTAGACTTTTGCATACGAGCATACCCTCTTTCTCTCGTTAACCGTCTTTCCCCGTGTTCCAGCCATGCCCGGCTCAAGCAACTCGGAGGTGTCGCCCATGGCCCGCAGCCCCCGGTCCAGATCACCTGCTGTGTCAAGAAGCACAGAAGAATCAGGCCGGCTGCTATCGCCGCTTCGATTGGGACAGTCCAAGAACGAGACACAAGACATCCACAACCCTCCACCCTCCGATGGCGCCCCCAGGATCATGCGCTCCGCCCCGACCGGCTCGCCGCTATCCAGCAGCAAAGAGCCTGCCGAATTCCCCTTCCACTCACCAGCGAATGCGAATGGGGGCAGTATCCCCACCGAGCCCGCCGAGTTTCCCATTCGAGCTGCGAAGCCCTCCTCGCACATGTCCAATGGGTCCACCAGTTCCTACTACCCGCCCTTTGCGCCCATGTCCCGACACCCGACCGAGGGCGAGCTCTCCGACGCACCCCGAGAACGAAAGAGCGTTCAGTTCGCGCGTTCGGCCAACTTCACGGCCGATCCACTAGCAGCGAATTCGCGGCAGCAGTCATGGGAGGTGGACGAGGGCGATGGTAAAACCAAGGAGCGGAACACCCAAGCTTCCTCGTTAATGGGCAAGCTGAGGGCATTAGCAGCCCCGATACAAGGACACGGCCGAAGCCTGAGCGGACTGGGAGGCTCCTCTGGTAACGAGGGCTCACCCCACGGCCAGCTATCGCCCACTTCCGAACACGACGAGCCGCGATTCGAGGGACACGATAGTGAGGCTGACGCAGATGGCGAATCTAGTGCCGGCGAGGGTGGCTCAAGAACCAGGCCGAGGCAGAAACGGAGGAAGAGCAGCCGGCGCTGGTTTGACGGCGAAGCTGAAGGCACCCAGACAGCTCCTACGACACCAAAGCAGACCACCGGCGGCTTCTTCTCGCGAGACTCCCCCACCATGACGCCCACCACTACGCGCCCGGGCTTCCTACGCCGATCTACTATGGATGACATACCCGAGAACGAGCGCCAGGGCTACTCAGAGGACGAGGGCCGCTCGCGCATAGCAAAGGAGAGTGCTTGGTCACGAGGGCTACACAGTGCTAGAGGTCTTTCATACGGCGGTCTACGGAGGCACGATCCCAACGGCGAAGACGAAGGCCAGCAAAGTCGGCCCACGGGCAACCTGCGAAGCTTGACCACCTTCAGAAACGCCAACGGCGATACACAACCTTCACCGTGGAGGATGCGCAGTGAGCGTACCTCAAGCTTGAGTGCGCAAAAATGGAAGTCGATCAAGAACAGCCTCAAGCTTTTGGGCAACAGGCAAAAGGTAGAACGACAGATCGACCACGCAAAGTCAGCTGAGCTTATGGCTGAACTACTTGCTGGTGCCCCGGCTGCCTTGTTCCTGGCAAGTATGTTCCAACGTGACGAGCATGGCCACAAGCGCATACCTGTCCTGCTCGAGCAGCTCAAGGTTACCATCACCGACACCGATCGCCCTGGAAAGAAGGAGGGCGACCGCCACACAGCTTTGCGTATAGAATTGGAATACGGCAGCGGTCTCACACGAATGAAGTGGGTTGTCTACAGAAGTGTTGCAGACTTTGCCAATTTGCATCTCAAGTTCAAGGTCCAGGAAAAACAAGATGCTTTCCGCAGCCGTCCTGCAAACCGGGCGCGAGAGATCAAGGACAAAGTCGCCAAGGACGGCGAGGAAGAAGATGAAGAGAAAGAGGATCCCCGAACCAAGCTTCCACGCTTTCCCAGGAGTGTTTTGCCCTACCTACGAGGTCTCCGAGGTTACGGTATCCTGGACGACGAAGGCGAGGAAGAAGAGGAAGACGTTGCAGTCGGGGGCGCGGCCAGTGGACCTGAAGGCGACGCCAGTGCTACCGAGCGACCTGCGAGAGCAAAACGAGGCAAGTCGTCGTTCTTGGGCCGTAGACAATCCAGTGTTAGTGGCAGCCAAGCCACAGGAGCTGTCGGCGCACTTGCAGTGCGACAGGGCAGCTTTGCAGGCACCGTAGGCCAGCCAGCAACGGCAAAACAGAACCACCACGATCGACAACGGAAAAAACTGGAGCAATACCTGCGGGGCCTCATGACTTATCTCATCTTCCGCCCCGACAGCAACAGGTTATGCAAATTCCTCGAACTTTCTGCTCTCGGTGTCCGACTGGCTGCCGAAGGGGGTTACCACGGCAAGGAGGGGTACATGATGATCAAGTCATCAAAGGGCGTCGACAACAGGAAAGGCTGGACCAAGATCTCCATGATGAACCGCCACTGGCCAAAATGGTTTCTCGTGAGGCACAGCTACGTTGTCTGCGTCGACTCTCCAGAAGAGATGAATGTCTACGATGTGTTCCTTGTGGATGCAGATTTCAACCTAGAGTCCAAGACAGGCAGGACAAGAGACAAGAAGGCCAGAGACATTGCGAGCGAAGCAAAGGCATCTGCAACAGGTCATCATCAATTGAAGCTTGTCAACGCCGAGCGCAAGATGAAGTTGCTAGCCAGGAACGACCGGATGCTGCAGCAGTTCGAAGAATCCATCAACTTCATGTCGCAAAACACGCTGTGGTCGCAACGCCAACGATTCGACAGTTTTGCCCCAGTGCGTAAGAAGATCTACGCCCAATGGCTTGTAGACGGTCGTGACTACATGTGGAATGTCTCACGAGCTATTAGTATGGCTCGAGATGTCATCTACATCCACGACTGGTGGCTTAGCCCTGAGCTCTATCTGCGTCGCCCAGCTGCTATCAGTCAAAAATGGCGACTTGACAGGTTACTGCAACGCAAAGCACAGGAAGGCGTCAAGGTCTTTGTGATTATGTATCGCAACATCGGTGCTGCCATCCCTATCGATTCTGAGTATTCCAAGTTCTCTCTACTTGACCTCCACCCCAACATCTTCGTACAGCGCTCGCCAAATCAGATCCGTCAAAATACCTTCTTCTGGTCTCATCATGAGAAGATTTGTGTCATCGATCACACAGTTGCTTTCTGTGGAGGCGTCGATTTATGTTTTGGTCGTTGGGATACACCACAACACGTCGTAGTGGACGACAAACCTACAGGTTTCGAGCTCGACGACACGCCCAAGGACGCCGACCACTGTCAGTTATGGCCGGGCAAGGATTACTCCAACCCTCGTGTGCAAGATTTCTTCGCGTTAGACAAGCCATACGAGGAGATGTACGATCGCTCAAGGGTTCCCAGAATGCCCTGGCACGATGTCGGCATGCAGATTGTTGGCCAGCCCGCACGCGACTTGACTCGCCATTTCGTTCAGCGATGGAATTACTTGCTGCGCCAGCGCAAGCCATCCCGACCGACGCCATTCTTGCTCCCACCACCTGACTTCAACCCTGCCGATATTGAGGCTCTTGGGCTTGACGGAACCTGCGAAGTACAAATCCTCCGTTCTGCATGTGCCTGGTCTTTGGGCACGCCCAACAAGGTCGAACACAGTATCATGAACGCATACGTACAAATGATCTCTACCTCGGAGCATTTCGTGTACATCGAGAACCAGTTCTACATCAGTAGCAGCGAGGTCCTGGGCACCAAGATTGAGAACAAGATCAACGACGCAATCGTCGACCGCATCAAGCGTGCACATGCGAATGACGAGGACTGGAGGGCATGCATCATGGTTCCTCTCATGCCTGGATACCAGAACACTGTGGATGAGCAGGAAGGGAGCAGTGTCCGTCTCATTATGACTTGCCAGTATCATAGCATCTGCCGTGGCGAAGGCTCAATTTTTGCGCGTCTGCGAGCTGCTGGTATTGAACCAGAAGATTACATCCAGTTCTATGCCTTGCGATCATGGGGCGAGGTCGGGCCGAACAAGATGTTGGTAACAGAACAGCTCTATATTCACGCCAAGATTATGGTTGTTGATGACCGTGTCGCTATCATTGGGTCTGCAAACATCAACGAGCGGTCTATGTTGGGGTCACGGGACTCCGAAATTGCAGCCATCGTTCGCGATACTGAACTACTTGACTCTTACATGGGTGGTCAGCCATACAAGGTCGGCAAGTTCCCTCACACACTCCGTATGCGTCTCATGCGAGAGCATCTTGGTGTTGACGTGGACTGCATCTCTGAGGAGGAGATGGTCAGTCAAATGTCTGATGCCGATAGCGTCGGTTTCCATACTGAGTCGTCTGGTCCTGGCTCACCTACAGCCCAGCGCACGACTGAACAAAAGCTAGAAGAGAACAACTACAGGATGCAGGATGAGCTCATTGAAAAGGCCGAAAAGCTACACAGCTTCAACCACGACTTCGACTGGGCCCAAGACCAGAACCCGCATCTTCACAACAGCAAGAAGCCATCAGCCGATACTCGTGTGCAGAACAACGCAGCCCATAGCAAGGATGTCCGTGGCGAAGGCCCCGATCATATGCTCGAGGTAGAACAACTCCGTCCAACCATCTCTCAAGCTAGGGACTCATACATTGATGAGCATGGTCATGAGAAACTTGTGACCGACATTGCCGCAGAAGGTTTCGCCTCCACACCAAAGAAGAGCGCCACTCTTAGGACCCGAAAGCGCAGCGGCACTACAGGTACTAGGACTAGCGCAATGAGTGCAATGACTGATGGAACCGGATATGCTGGTCTCCCACCCCCGAAGCTCCCGCGTATGGACACCATAAAGCTAGGCCTCACGCAACTCAGCCAGCTGCCTGCTTTGCCGATCTCGGATGATACTGACATTGGTGGTCCACCTGCTCTGCAGCGCACAGCGAGTCAAGGCTCTTCTTCGATCATTAACCCAATCCTCTCCGAGATGCGACGTCCTATCGTCACCGAAGACTGTATGCGCGACCCTATCAACGACACGTTCTTCCTCGACACCTGGCACCAGATTGCGGAAAACAACACCAAATTGTTCCGTCAAGTATTCCGTTGCATGCCCGACAACGAAGTCCGAACATGGAAAGAGTACCAGGAATATACTGCTTTCGGCCAGCGCTTCGCGAAGTCTCAAGAAGGCGACAAACCCCCAGTCCACAAGCAGCAGGATGCGCCCAGTACTACAGGACCTCCTGGTACAGGCATCACGGGCAAGCTTAGCTCAACTGCTGGCAATGTTGGAAAACAGGTTGGAGCGTTGGGCGAGAAGCTCAGTGAGAAGATGACCAACAATTCCAACAGCGAGAATGGCAACCATCATCGCTCTAGCATGGGTAATGTAGAGCAATGGGCCGATGATCAGGAGAAGCGCGTGCAGTCTCACAGCCCAGCCCCACCATCCAGCCGTGGATTACACCTCGACACGAACTCTGGCTCTACTTTGAACGAGAAGTTGGCCCCAGAGCCTGCCGACGATGCAGTTGTATCTCCCATGAACCCCGCTCCACCAGAGAAGACATTCACCTTCCCTGCTCCACCCCCCATCCCCGACAGTTCACACCTCGACTTTGCGCAAAATCCGCCTCCCACCTCCCACTCGATGCGCGAACGCTCTCGCCAAGTCACTATCAACGAGCCTACTATTCATCCCTCGCAAACCACGCCGACCCCCAACCGCTCAAACACGAAGCGCTCCCGTCGCCGCGCTACGACTAAGAGCTCCAACAAGACATTCCATGCCACGGATGCCGACATGATGCTTGACAAAGAGGATGCGAAGAGAGTGCTTGAGCTGGTTCAAGGACATATTGTGCTTTGGCCATATGACTGGTTGGAGAGCGAAGAGAGAGGTGGAGGATGGTTGTATAACGTTGATCAGATTGCGCCGTTGGAAATTTAGTAAGTCGCCCCCGGAGATTTTTGAGGATTGGAAGTATCAGAGACTAACAAGTGTTGCAGCAATTAATTGAATTCCTGTCATATGTGGGAGAAGAAGCGGCGAGCGTTGCCCAGTCACAGGGCGTTGGAGACGCGGGCTCGCAACCTAGAAGCGAAAAAGCTCTCTTTTCTTGTATTTTCTGTTCCGTTTAATTGTTTCGCTTGCATCGCTTGAGTAAAGGAAAGAAGGAAGGGGTTAGGAAAGGGCGAATTCGGTTATAGATGCATCTGCGCGGCGTTTCTTTTTCTTTCTGGTCTAGTTTCGTTTTCTACTTAATATCTTCTTCTCCCACTTATACTATTCGATCGCACTATGTGCGCCCCTCTTCTAGTTCCTAATCTTGCATCATAAACCTCACCGCTACCTGCGTTTTCCCTTGTTGTTTTCACTAGTCTGGTAAAAGAGGGAAAGGTAGATAGTAGTGTGTTTAAGTTAATTCGACATCAACTGTCCAAATCCCAACCCTTTCAAAACCACATGCTTACCATAAAGCCGTAAAAAGAACCCATCCAACCCGTAATCTATATCACTAACTGACGTATACCGCTCTACTCTGCAGTCTTGAACATCACATTTATACAGCCATGTCTTTGTCAGCTGGGAGAGACAAGTCGGCTGCTGCTGCTGCCTAGTCCTTTGCCTTGCCCCTCAACAAGCCATCCAACTCGGGGCCACTATACAACATTGAGACTTGACCTATCCTATCGGGATGATCAGCCGAGCGATTTTCGAGGAATGCAACGTCCAATTATGTGACTGGGTAGGCATTGGTCCAACACGGCTGATGAGATCGGGTAATATGCGGTTTCGCCACTGGGGGTGGTCATGCACCACATGGGTAGGATGAGAGTGTGTGTGGAGGGATGTAGGTAGGTGGTTGTATAAGAAAGGATGGTATGTTCTTGCTAGAGGTGAACGGAACTTACGATTTTACCTTGACAAAACTAATGGGAGAGCTGATTTGACCTTGACTGTGGAAGACGTTCTTTGCTGCAGTAGTTACTTACAAATAATAGTGGCAAGCAGGCAGACAGTTGTTAAACACCCACCAGCATCACCATCACGGCCACCAAGCATGTCCCACTTCGAACAACAAACCCTCTGCGCCACGTGCCTCACCCTCCCCCTCCTTTCCATCCCCACCCTCCCCCGGTCATGGAACAAGGCCGCAATCCCATCAGAAGCGCACCCCACACTACACTCCCTCCTCAACCCAGCCTTCGCCTCCCTCTGCCGCTCTTCCTCCTCCTGCTCCACCTCCCCTTCCCAATCCAGCCCCACTCCACCAACAATAACACCAGCATCATCAGAGGGAAGCATAGGCCACCCCTACCACACCTCGCTCGCCTCCCTCCATGCCGCCGCACGCGCCGGATGCAGTATCTGCGGCGTAGTGCAACGCAGTGTCGACGAGTTTCTGACAGATTGGGACGAGGAGTGTAAAGAAGACGAGAGGAGGGGATGGAAGAAGAGAGGAGAGGGAGATGGAGACGGGGGCTTGAATTGGAAGAGTATGAGTGTGGCGCGGGGAAGGAACGATACGGGGGGGTTTATGGTGCTGGTGAGGGATGTGAGGGAGGCGTGGGTGGCGTGGGTTGTTGCTGCTGTGGGGATTGTTGTTGAAGGTCAGTTTGTCTACAACTCTTTTTCTTTCTTGTTTCTTGTATAGATTTTTGTTGTCGGGGCTGGGTGAACGGGGGTAGAGTTGGATTGGAAGTGGAAGCGGCTACTAACGAGACTATGCTAGATGACGATCCACTCGCGCCTCTCATTCGAGGACGGAAAATCGATGCCTCACGCCAGGGCATCGAGGCCTCGCTTAATCGTGCCGTGAAGTGGGTAAACCGATGCGACGAGCGTTGTTCCAGTGGATGTCGCCCTCTTGCTTCCGCGCCTCTACCAGCGAGAGTCCTGGATCTGGGAGTCAATGCAGCGGAAGAAGACGTCGTATTGTGTGAACCTGCGCCGGGGGAAACGGAAAAATATGCCGCGTTGAGCTATGTGTGGGGTGACACGAGTCCCTTTACGATCACGCGGGCGGATTTGGAAGAGAAGAAAAAGCGGATTGATGTAGGGAGGTTGCCGAAGACGATTGGGGATGCGGTTAGGGTGGCGAGGAAGTTGGGGGTGAGGTTTTTGTGGGTTGATGCTTTGTGGTAAGAACCCTCCACCTTTCTTTTCGCGTGTCTCTTCTATGTGGCTTGACTCTTTTCGTATCATTATCCTTGCCCAGCATTTTCTCATCTGTAGGAGTCCAGCTTGACGGATAACACAAACAGTACAACCCAAGACGAGGCAAAACAACATCCTCGCTCAACACCCCCCACAGCATCAATCTATTCCAACGCCTACATTGTACTTTCCGCGACTGGCTCCCCCTCCGCTACATCTGGCATCTCAATCTTCTCTCCGAACAGGGTTGAAGCAGATCGATACCATGGCTTCTCCTACTCCACCACTACCACTACCGAGGACAACGAAGAGGAAGAGCTGAATGGCACCGTCTACTCATACCTAAGCGAAAAAGACGTAGCAGTCTACTACGGCACGCACGATTTGATATCCGAACAGCCACTAAGCCAACGTGCGTGGGCGCTGCAAGAGAGGTGGTTAGCACGACGTGTACTGTATTTCAGCTCCCCGCAAATGTTCTTCGAGTGCAGTTGCGGGATCTGGGGTGAAGAAGGTTTTTACCAGGCAGGAAAGGGGGGTAACAGCGACGACGATGACGGTGCAACTTCTGCCTTATCTTCTCTCACGCCCTCTTCTTCACCATACCCATCCGAAGCAGCATTCCTCGGCGGAAAGAAAACATGGCAGGAAGTTATAGAAGCCTACGCGAGCCTGAACCTCACGCACCCAGCGGACAAACTCCCCGCTCTGGCCAACCTCGCGCGCGCATACCACCGCCAGCAGGACCGCTGTGCCACCGGCACCAACGTAACGGACGAGTACGTAGCAGGCTTCTGGCGAAGCGAATTACTCGGGCACTTGATCTGGGATACCGTTGGCACCACCACACCAAGTCCAGTGTACCGTTCGCCGAGTTGGAGCTGGGCAGCCATCGACGGGCCATTCGGCATATTCACTCCCGGACAGGGCCGTGATGCTAGAGGACAGTGGAATGCACTTGCTAGTGTCCTATTCTATGACGTCGTGCTCAAAGATAAGGCGGATCCCTACGGTGAGATCGAAGCTGCGACACTCACGTTACGTACGCCGCTCGAACGTCTTCTTCGCCCCACCTCAGACGGAGAAGAAGAGCCGTTTTTTCCTAGTAAGCAAAAGGCCCCGAAGATGAGGGCGAAGAACGGGAATAAGGATTTTCTCGGTGGACCCTTTGACTCCCTTGCTCATGCGGAGATGGCGAGGGGGAGGGAGTTGTTCGCGGCGGTGTTGTGGTGGTGTTTTGAGGAGGGGAGTGGGTGTGGGCAGGGCGTGCCGTACTATCATACTGTTATAGTGGCGAGGGTACAGGAAGAGAGGAAGGGAGTGGGTGTGCAGGGAAATGTGTATGAGAGGTTGGGTAAGATGCCGATGGGGAAGGGAAGCCTTGGGGAGTGTGCATGGATGGACGCGGAGGGAAAGGTGGGGGATGAGGGGGCGTTGGAGACAATTGTTTTGGTGTAAGGGCTTTTGGTGGGGTAGGAAAGGATGGAAGAGGAGCTTTTTGATTTGAAATTTGGGACTTGGGGATGCGTGTGTTGGTTGCGATGCAAGCAGTTCATAGTCAATCCCTCGTGTCCATCGTCACTTGGCTACTTTGAACGCCCTCGCACAGCGGTATCTCACGGTAGCCGGCCGTTGGGATTAGATGGGACCCCGACATCACAATTTGTATCTTCAGCATACTGCCCGTTTCGCAGAAGGATGCGCAACGTGTTGAAACAGAAAGGCAGACGCTCATCCTCCATTAACGAAAACGCGGAACTAGAGCGCTCTAAGCGGAGCCTTGTCCGCAAAAAACAGGTACTGCGCAACAGCAGCAACAACTGAGCTTGATCACAAAGTACAATCAACCATCGGGTGAAATACCTGCGTATACTCAAGACAGTCCCTTTCTCAATATATCGACTAAGAAGCAACGAGAAACAAGCACTCTGAAGCTACAACAGCCACTGCACTGCACACTCAACGCAGCAGCAAAGGTTACAAGGCCCCAACGCGCGGCGTATACAAGGGGATCAGGGAACTATTTCACGACCCCGACTCTTCCGACGCAGATGAAGCCAACAGCGAAAATCACTTACTCTCGCGACAACCACAAAAAAACCTAGAGGGAAATTGCGATTCCCATCCCAGGGTAAACACAACCAGCGTTCGCGCATCCACCCCAAATATAGCACGCAATCTGCGCTTCCCTTGTTGCGAGCAAAATGCAGCGCAGGCCAAACACCGCACCCTGCGCATTAACCTCAAGCATTGGTGCTGAAACAATAGAAGCGAAGCAAGGTGGGTTTTCGCAATCACCTGGGTGACAATCGCGTTATCGGTTACAGTTTCCGACGCGTTAGACGAAAGGGCGTCGTGTCGTGTCGTGTTCGTGTTGCTAAGGTGCGGTACGTTCGGCAGAAACGCACGGGGCGGACACGCTTCTGTGCTGGCTTTTTGTTGCGTTGCTGAGCAGCGAACCGCACGCCGCTCGGGTTACCGCGTTTGATGAGTTCCGTGATTGATGGAAAGGGCGTGTGCCGCATACCGAAGGGGAAAAGGGTGCGACGGAGTTAGTTGGGAAGAGTGCGAGTGGGCTTTGCGAAATGCCGGGCGCATACTGGGTCATTTTTGGGAAAATTGCGCGAAAAAGCAGAGAATCGATAGTTTTGCAGAGCACAGAAAGTTGGGAACAGATGATGTAAAATTCAATAATAATCGTGATTTCATTGATGCGGTTTGCCTGATGAGTTTAGTGGCACAGTGCTGAAAGATGCGATCGAGAAAATGGGCCGATCAAGCAATCGCAGCGTAAGCATAAAAATACATGTCAAATGGAGTCACTTCCGGTGAGCCATTCGTATCCACCGCCAAACGCCGATTTGCCGAAGAAGAAAGAACCAGAGATCGAAAAAATCGTAGATCAATGCAGCCAGTGATGATAACGATGAACCGTGAGGGGATTTTTGTTGCCGTGTGTGTGTGTGTGAGGGGAAAGGAAATGAGAAGGAAGAGGAAGGAAGTGAGGATGCTCGTTACATCTCCATCGCGTCGATGTCCCCGTTGGCTGTGGGGATGTTGGCAACGGGTTGAGCGATGGGGGTTGTCGCAGGTTCCGAGGGAGTAAGCTGACGAGCATTGATGCGCTCGCCCTCAACGCGAGGGGTGGCACCGAACATGAGGTTGCTGACCGTGCGTTCGAGTGACCAGCCAACTAGCTGGCACCATTGAAGACTGTCCGAGAACAACCAGTAGCCCTGGACACCGTGCTGCTTTGCGCGTACAAGATAGGCGTTGAGCGATTCCTTCTCTAGCATGACAAGCACGTCGGTGAAATCGAAATGACGTTCGATGACGCGCGAGTATGCGCGCGCCGCATCGCGGAGGTTCGGGTTGGACATGACGTTCTTCCAGCCGACACCAAGCGATGAGATGAGCGTGTTGATGGTGGTGCCGTTGTCGTCGATGAGCTCTTCAGTCTTCTGAGCATCCATGTCGTTGAGAGATGGAACCTGAACGTTGGCAGTCGGGCTCATTCGAACTGATTTGCGCGATACAGCGATGGGGCGGACAGCCTCAGCCTTCTCTTCCTTCTCGATCTTCTCTTCGTACCAGGTTCCCGATTGCGACTCAGCTGCCATTGAGTAACCAGGCTCGCCGGGGTAGATGAGAGTCATGCCTGGGCCATAGACTGGCTCAGGCTTCGGCTTCGCAGGTGATTGAGTGATGATGGATCCGACAGGTAGGTTCTCCTCCGGCTCGTCGACGTCGGCGATGGATCGTTTGCGCCCAGCGGTGGCATTAGAAACGGCGGCTAGATAGTTGAGCGAGGGTGGAGTAGGGTATTTGGGGCGGAAGTTACCCATTGGTGATGCGGCGGCGGCGCTCTGGTGGTGTGGAAAGTAGCCCTGCGGTTGCTGGGGCGGCAGGACCACAGTTGGCGACGAGGCGTAGTAGTTCAGGCCCATACTGTATGTTTAGTAGATTAGAATGATAGAGGTATAAGGATACAAAAGTTTGTGTAGTGACTACTGGACAAAAGATGAGCACGCGACGATATGCCTTGGGGTGTCACTTGAAGCGACGGCGATGATGAAGTAAATGATAGTGGTAAAGTGAGGCGCAGAGATGATGGAGGATGGAGGATGGAGGGTGTGGATGTAGGAGTGGAGGATAGGATGGATGGATGAGAGGATGGGGGTATTCAAGTATAAAAGAGTCCAGGTGAGGGACAGAAGAAAGGCTGAGCTGAGGGTTTGGCGCGAGCAGTGAGATGGAGGAGGGAAGGTCTGGAGGGCGCCAGAGCCGTCTTGTAAGCTGCGCGCAAGTCCCGTGAGAGGCTGGAAGCGACGCGGTGAGAGGCGGCAGAATGTAGGGTAAAATAGTCCGGCCAGACATGTCCAGGGCAGGTTAGGCGCGCATTGGCCGGCTGACGAGGTTTGGCGGCCATATCCGGCAGGCGCCAAGGTTTGTGTAAGGCAGGGCCGATGCAGAGCTGGGGGTGGAACTTGCCGGGTCTAGCGAGCTGAGCTGCTGCTACGCTGAGTCAGCTGTGGCTGATGGATCTGTGGCTGGTGGTCGGCCTCGGATTATCCGCGCCGGGATAGTGGCGGTTGCGACGCGGTTTTTGGTAGCAAAAGTTAGCGGAGGAGCTGCAAGGCACCAGACGCAAGATACCCCACGCACCTCTAATCACGAGCCCCTCTTTCCTCCCTACAGCGCTTTTCGACCAAGTTATTCAACATGCAGGCGCCAGTGGTGGTTATGAGTGCGTCCATTGAAAGATTTGAGGCCTTGACAGCCCACTAACCCGACAACAGACACGCAGACCCCGGGTGGGGAGCGCCAGTTCGGCCGCAAAGCTCAGCTTTCCAACATCACAGCGGCCAAGACGGTCTCAGACATTATCCGATCATGTCTCGGACCCAAGGCCATGCTGAAGATGCTGCTCGACCCCATGGGCGGCATTGTCCTCACCAACGACGGCCATGCCATCCTCCGAGAGATCGAAGTCGCACACCCGGCCGCCAAGAGTATGATTGAGCTCAGCAGGACACAAGATGAGGAAGTTGGTGATGGCACTACCACTGTCATCATATTAGGTGCGTAGTGGATGTGACCATGTCTTCGCAGAAGCTGACAACAAACAGCGGGAGAGATCCTCGCACAAGCTCTGCCCCAGCTCGAGCGCAACATCCACCCGGTCGTGATTATCCAAGCGTTCAAGAAGGCTCTCGCCGATGCCCTCGAAATCATTAACGAGATCGCTGTTGAAGTCGACATCAACGACGACGAGCAAATGTACAAGATCATCAACTCCTCAATCGGCACAAAGTTCGTTTCGCGATGGTCGGATCTGATGTGCAGCCTTGCCCTCAAGGCCGTCCGCTGCGTCTCCCTCGATGTTGGCGCTGGCAAGAAGGAGGTCGACATTAAGCGTTATGCACGTATCGAGAAGATTCCTGGCGGCGAGATTGAGGACAGCGAGGTGTTGGACGGAGTCATGGTGAACAAGGACATCACACACCCAAAGATGAGGCGGAGAATTGAGAACCCTCGCGTTCTGTTGTTGGACTGCACGCTGGAGTACAAGAAGGGCGAGAGTCAAACGAACATCGAGGTCAGCAAAGAGGAGGACTGGAACAGGATACTGCAAATCGAGGAGGAGCAGGTCAAGGCCATGTGCGACGCCATCATTGCTCTTAAGCCCGATCTCGTCATCACCGAGAAGGGTGTCAGCGGTAGGTTACTCTACTATCTCTCTGTTGTACACTCGCTAACTTGAACCAGATCTTGCACAGCACTACCTCGTCAAGGCCGACATCACCGCTATCCGCCGTGTCCGCAAGACAGACAACAACCGTATCGCTCGTGCGACCGGTGCTACCATCGTCAACTCCGTCTTCGCAGCCGCTGCCTCAGACATCGGTACCGAATGCGGTCTGTTTGAGATTTCCAAGATTGGCGACGAATACTTCACCTTCCTCACAAAGTGCAAGAACCCCAAGGCATGCACCATCATGCTCAGGGGACCCTCAAAAGATATCCTGAACGAGATCGAGCGGAATCTGCACGATGCCATGGGCGTCACTAGGAACGTGATATGGAACCCCAAGCTCTGCCCAGGTGGTGGTGCGACTGAGATGGCTATTGCTGTCGGCCTGGACAGGAGGGGAAAGCTGATCGAAGGCGTCGCACAATGGCCCTACAAGGCAGTTGCTGAAGCTATGGAGGTCATCCCACGCACACTCATCCAGAACTCTGGTAACAGCCCGATCAAGGTCCTCACTCAACTGCGCGCAAAGCACGCAGAGGGCTACGAGGATGGCAAGCAGACTGGAAGCTCATGGGGTATTGATGGTGATGCTGGCAAGGTCGTTGATATGAACACATACAACGTCTGGGAGCCTTTGGCCGTCAAGGAGCAGAGTGTCAAGACCGCCGTCGAGAGCGCCTGCTTGCTATTGAGGGTAGACGATATCGTTGCTGCGAAATCCGCCAAGCAAGTAAGCGGCCCGATAGGTGGTGGCGACGACTAGACGTTTGCTCTCATTGTTTCCACGATTCACGGGGTCCTGCTCTACTCGCTACTACAATGAACAAATCAAGTCTATTGAGACTAAGAACTTACAGCCATATCCCCATTTGTGATGGTCGTTGCTCATTTCTCTTTATTTCATGCAGTAGATACGTCATCTCGAAAGATGCACCGTCGCTCGGAGCCGCCGTATCTCAAGAAAAGTCGGTGAGCGTCGGTGAGCCTTGAGCACCCTGGAATGAGCTTCTTTGAAAGTCTACAGCACGGTCCTCTCTACACATCCTCCACCAATCGCATCTTGATCATGCTTAGGGCTGCTCTCTTCCAAGCCGCCTCTAGACACTTTCTATACACATGCAGGCATCCATCTGTGGCCAGATTCCCTACATGCAAGCATGCCCCGGCTTATCGGATACGGTGTCGCAAGACATTCATGACTATTTCTCCAACATTGCTAGCTGGGCATGTGCCTTGCCAAGGCTTGATCTGCTTACCGCGGCTGCAGGAAGAAGCTCTTGCCTTGTACGGTATTCTGGGCGGTGGTTATGGCTGTTGTTCGAGACTGCTTGTTAACAGATCGTTTGGGTAGGGGTGTAAAGCGTAGCTACCTATCTAGGTACGTTGTGAGGGTAAGTTGCTTGACTTAGGACCGAGATGCTATATGGAGAGTACATCAATTTTCTACCTTCCGATTCCATGGATCTGTTACTTCTATTTCTCAACCGTGTGGCGATCAAGGCCGGCGCATATCGTCTTCTGATACTTGCCTCCAGGCACTCGATCACATCATCATTGCTCTTGCTGTATACGGGTGATCTCGTTCTAAGGGAGTATGAAGGGTTGGATGCTCAGATTTGTCTCCGGGTCTCTACCAATGTAGCCAAATGGATCGGAACTGTTGTTCCCCTGGCCGTCGGCATACGATGTCAACAGCGTCAGCAATAGACACTTTCATAAGGATGAGATACTGATATAAAGGCGGTCTATATTATTGTTGCAACCCTACTGCGTTGTGGAATCTGCCGCTCAGCATTGAAGTCACTGATAGAAAAAATATAAAGGCGGTCTATCATTTTTGCTTCTCACTGGTAGCAGCAAGCTCTAGCCTACAAAGTACATGACTTTCTGCCGCATTCCCACTTGCGAAATACTCATTTCCGCTTTCTCTCCTCGTTCGCACAAAGTCTAGTCTTCGTATCTTTCAGGCCGTCTGATCTCTATCTCTTCCATCCAGACGATAAGATTCCGAGTCTACAAAGCCCACCCCTACCGTGTTCGGGTATGCTGCTTATTTACTGATTGCAAAAGTGGGAATCCTGGAAGAGTTCTTCGCCTCACGACGTCCATTGTCCATACAAGGAACTAGATTCTCATGGAACTTTCAGATGTATGTTTCTTCAGAACCACTTGTTCCTCCGCTTGCTATGACGTACAGTCGTCGTCGCTCCTTCCGCAGTGAACGTGAGCACTGACCATCACAACAAACGCTCTCACCTTAAGGTACTTATGTACTCATCCCCGCCGCTTCTTTCCTCCTCTATCTCAAGCACACTTGCTCGCAAGTCACCGGTTACAGAAGACGACGCCAGATTGCGATGGCTACCATCCTGGCGGCACTGGCTTGAAGAGCGCCCTGTAAGCAAGGTTCGCATTGTTACGAATACAGGTACTGATAAACACAGAACACCTGCGACGGCCCAATAGTCGAAGTGCCCTCACCTCCCCGCGGAGCTCTGGGCGAAGGTACTCCACTATCTCGACGACAACTTCACACTTTGGGTTACTTGCCGCCAGGTCTCGTGAACCCCCCGGGCCGAGGCAGAGCGCGAAGTCGCCTTCACAAGACTTTCAAAGCTAAGACTAAGCTGGGACGCCTTCGACGATATCTATTCTGATTCGTATGCGCCTGGATTCAGTGTCCGCGAGTTCACCTGCGCAATTGACAAGATGGCATTTCAGGGTCTGTGTGAGGATGCCTTAAGAGTTACATTCAATTTCAACATCAGGTGCCAGCTCGAAGAAGCCTATACCATGCTTATTCTCACCAAAAACGAAATTTGGAATTGCGGCCCTTTCACGGATGTGGTGCTATGTTTTCTCAACTACCGAGACATGGTACAATATTCCTACATTCGCTACCGGACTGAGCATGGAAACCACGCCAATGAGACTCCCCTTCCGAACCTGGAGGTAAACCTAGACAACCAGACTTTGACATTCGGATGGAATACGTTCTTGAACAATTTCTATGGGGACATAATTTATGTTCAGAGGCGGGACCAGACCAGAACGCCTACTGATGATCTCGCTGAACAGTCTTTGCACCAAGTGCGTAGCAGTGTCAGCACAGAATATGCTTTCAGGTCTGACTGTGATCGTCTCTGGAAGTATGATTTGGAATAGAAGGCGACATTTACTTCGAAGAAGCATACACACGTCGTCTGCTTTACACAACCCCTGGAGGAGTAAGCAATTTTGTTGAAACTGAAGACTTTTCTAGACTCAGCACTGTACGACTCCAAGACGATATAGCGAATTCTCTTATACAAGAGCAATACCGCAGGAACACAAACTCAATTGAGCGCTACCGCCAAAAGCACAACATCGTCAAAGACAAGGCGCGGACCTGGGAAGACATTGAGAATTAGCATTGGGGGGGTTGATCATAAGCAGCCAAAGCAGTGGGATGACATCCTAGAGGAATGACTAAATGGACATCCCTGGAAGGGCTAACAGAGCAGGAGTGATGGAGCGAGGATGAGATCTGAGAACATCCAAGCCCGTTCTTGCACAATGAAGCCTCGCTCTATGCCGATAGCGAAAGATGGTGAAACCCAAGCACCCTTCTTTCCTAGTCGCCCACAAAGGAGACACTTGTGTAAGAACACGATCGACAAAAGGCACAATATAAACAGCAATACTCAGTTGCAAGGTCTTGCTTGGCCTAGAGGACCATCTAACAGATTAAAAAATGAGGGAAACTTTTGCAAACCCTACTATTCGTATCCACGCTATCATTTCAACGCCTCAAGTTCGCTATAGTATTGACATACTTGAAGCAGTTACCACTATTTCTTACTGCCCGTATGCAAAAATGGCCCTCGAATGATTGCGGCGGTAGTGGCCAAGTGCACACATGCATGACGTGCAAGTGATAAGTAGCCACGTTAACAAGTCTCCATGTAACCGTATCTCAAAGGTGTCTTGCATCCAACTTCTTGCATGACACAACTTCCATAAAGTCTCATTTTCATGACTGAAACGGAGAGGAAAAGAGCACAGCATATCCAGCAACCAATCTTCTTTGTAAATATCGATAAAAATTTCTGATGCTTTGAAGAAAAGAACAAAATCGCGAACAACAAGTCCCCGCCCTACCAAACCGAACTGGATCTGTCACTCTCTTTCCTAACATGCCCCTATCCTAACAAAACCTAAAAGTTCCCAAACCATGTAGTTAAATAATGGACACAAGATGGTTCCTCATCCAATGTACATGACAAACAGAGTTAGCTACTACAAAAACAAGCACACATAGCCCTTGTGAGAAACCAGCTCTATGTACCCACTTTCCCCTCATTTCCTCTTGACCATCCTCCAACTTCGAAAATATGCCAAATTTATTGCACCTCGCTGTTCCACCGTCTAGGCTGCGGCGGCAATCCATTTGCCGAAGGTCCTCTGCTGCCAGGCCTGCTACTGGGCCTACTACCAGGCCCGTCAACAGATGGCGCGGGCCGCATGGGGAGGTTCATGACATTTGCGCTGTTACTACTGGATGTGCGCGTAGGATATGAAGGACGGCGAGGAGCTGGTTCAGGGTCACCGTTGGCAACTCTTTGCCTTGGGTCGTTTGAATCACGCTTGGAAGGCGGGGAGCGCTCGCGCAGCTTCTCTTTGATGGTTGCAGCTGGTGCGGCGGGCGCGAGGTGCGACTTGCGCTTGTTATGTTCGATCATGGATACGGCCCAGGCTTCGAGGTCGACGGGTGTACGCTTCGCAGCCTGGAGGAAGGCGTCGTGTTCCTGCTGCTGTTAGTGGTCTGGTGCTGCGTAAGATGTGGGGAGGACTTACGTAGAGTTCCTTGGGGGTCGGTCGCTCGGCTGGGTCCTTCATCAAACACTTCGCAATCATGTCTTCCAGAATCGAAGGGAAGGCATCACTCTTAGGCAGCTTTGGTGAGGGCTCCAATACAATCTGCTGCAAAAGGTCGAGAATGCCCTGAGGACCACCGGCCTCGTCGTCGTCGGCGCTTCCTGCGAAGGGAAACTTTCCAATCGCCAACTCCATCAATGTAAGTCCAACACTCCATACATCCGATTTGACAGTGTATGGTGATCCCTGTATCCGCTCTGGAGCCATGTATGTGCCAGTTCCCACGAATGTCTCGGCGATGGAGCCTTCCAGCTCACTCGACACACCGAAATCGCACAGCTTAATGTTGCCCTTTGAGTTTACGAGAATGTTTGACGGTTTCAGATCGCGATGCATGATGCGGTGGGCGCTGTACAGGTAGGCAAGGCCGCCGAGCACAGCTTCTGAGATCTTTCCGAGCACGTCGACGCGAACGGGTCCGAATGTTCGGGAGACCCAGTCGAGCGAGCTATGTGGGCTGTCAGCACTATACTCGCGTCATCAAGGGGGTTGCACCTACCCAACGTCCATGTATTCCATGCACATTATCACGTCGCCGGACGAGTTTTGGAAGGCGCCATAGAAATCGACAATGTAATCCGAATTGCAGTCGTGCATGATACGGAGCTCTCGTACGATTCGTTTCCGGACCTCGTTCTTGGCTTCAACATGTATGACCTGCCCCCCATCAGTCTTGCTTCTTTCATATACCCCGCCTGTTCGTCCGACTCACCTTCCTCGCCATTATGACCTTGGTAGCAGCGTGCTGCACCTTGCTGACTGTTCCTCCATTGCCAGATCCCAGTTCCCGTAGCACAATGAGATCCTCGGCCTTGAGGTCGAGCTGAAACTCTACGCCAATCTCGAGCGTGTCTTGCTTCTCGTCGTTGGCGCGGGCGCCGGGTATTTGGGCATCTCCAGCGGATGGCGCGGGCTTTGGTGGGGGAGCGCTGAGTGCAAGGCCCTTGACGTTCTTCCTCTTCATCGTCTTCTGCTTGAACGACGACTCTGCCATTTTGGAGGGTTGCGCCGGGCGCGGGTGTGATGCGAAGGCGGGTAGAAGGGTGCAGCGACTGCGAGGTGGAAACTACACGCTCAAAGAAGATATAAACCGTGGTATAAGAGCCCAAGTGCTGGCCTCTGTTTCGAGTTTGCCGCCCGAAGCTGCGTCGACAATGGCACGCCAATCACGGCAATAGCCCCAAAGGAGGACAGCGTCTATTGGATTTCCGCTTTCGGGACGCCTGAGCAAACGACTTGCACAAGCAAGATAATGCAGGGCTTGATTGGGAATTCGTGGTTTTATATATAAAGTGGAATGTCTCGGGCGTCGGTAGGTTACAAGGGAAGTCAGGAGAGGTTGTGGTCGTGGTCGTGTCAGTCTCCAAGCTGCTAGCGGGGCGCGCAGGTGGGGGCAGATGTAGCGGCGTTTAAACTGACTCTGCAAGGCTGCAGATGGTGCAATTGAATCCTTGTGTACTTCAAGGGACTTGGGCGCAAGAAGCTGACGACGTCCTGGTCCTACGAGGGATGTGCCTCTGATAAGTAGGCCGACAGCACACGATGCATCGCTCAGGAGGTTTCAGAGTCGCATGGTTCCTCATCGCCATGCTTCACTTGCTTCTAGTGCAGATCATCCTTCAAACGCGTACCTTGGACACGCACAGCAGCTTGGGACGCAGCAAACAGGTCTTGTGGATGCTATGTAAAACAGATGCACAGATTGCATATTTGCTGTGTGCCCGACGTGCATTACGCGCCCTCAGCTACTTACCATCAGCATTGATACTTGAATACAGCTTTCAAGGCCGTGGTTGAAGGAATCCTGGCCACCCCGTGCACGACTCAAGTGCTGTATGTCCTACACGGGACGATCAGGAAGCCTGTAAAAATACCATTATTGGAGGCGCATAATCGGACGGTGGTTTCGGATACACGTGTAGCTGTGGCGTGCAGTACCAAGGACAGTAAAGTCAGCGTCTTGGGTAGGGCTTCCGCTCCTTAGCGCGACGGTCACGTGCGCAGCGTCAGTGCGGCCGAAAGTTAACGCGGCCGATGGGTGCGCGAACCTTTGAGAGCCTACATCTGGCTTTCTTCTCCCCTTTACCTCGATTGCCCTCGACTGTCTCTCCCGCTGAATCGCCGCAGTCGCCTGATTCCAATCCCCCGAGCGCCCCCCGAAATCCCAAATCGCGCCGCCAAACCCCGATCTCCCAACTCACGCGTTCCCTTTGTTTAGTTCGCCATGGCTGAATTCTTCGACACAATCGCCGACGTGGGCAGCGACGAGGAGGAGGATGAGGACTTTGATGGCGAGGCCGGCGAGGCTGGCGAGCCCAAGCCCAAGAAGACGAATGGCACAAATGGCATCGACGACTCCAGCGAGGAGGAAGATGATGATGATGAGGACCGACTGCGCCAGGCAAGCTTAGCTGCGGCAAACTACGTCTTCGGGGTTGCTGACAGATACACAGGAAGGCGAAGGCTTCATCGCCGATGAGGACGAAGAAGACGAGGTAGCAGAGCGCCGGCGGCGACGCAAGAAGAAGAGAAAGAACCGCGACGCCGAAGAAGCTCTGGACGACGAAGATCTGGACCTGATCGGTGTCGAGGTGGAGCGCCCAGCGGAAGAACAGGTAAGCTATATCCTGCTACAGCCTGGACGGCACTGACATGGGAAAAGTCGAGATTCAAGCGTTTGAAGCGTGGCCACAAGGAGCGCGTCAAGTCTCGGGGCGTCGACGACATCTTTTCCGACGACGAAGTAAACGAGGACTACGATGAGCCGCGGGGCCGACTGGGCGACGAGTTTGACGACTTCATCGAGGACGACAAGTTTGAAGACGAGATCGAAGACGACCGCGACGTCACGCAACCGGGCATAAACCTCATCACCAAGGGGCTGCAAGCTGCCGGGCTGGACGAGGGCGCAGAAGAAGACTACCGGGCTGCATTCGGCGATGGCACAGATTACGACTGGGCGTTGGAGATGCAAGAGGCCGAAGAGGATGAGCAAGCCGGAGAGGGCCGCGAACTCCAGCTCAAAGATGTCTTCGAACCGTCGCAACTCCAGGAGCGCATGCTTACGGATGAGGACAATGTCATCCGTGAGACCGACATTCCTGAACGCCTGCAATTAGCTCGAAAGTCCTTCAAGGAAATCGAGCTCACACCAGAGGACATGCAGGCACGGCTGACCGAAGAGGCAACGTGGATCAGTAATATGCTGTGGCCTAAGAAGGGTCTCCCGAGATACTTCTTGCAGCCTTTCGAGAAGGCTGTGCGCAAGGTTCTGGAATTCATCAACCTTGAAGACTATGAAGTTCCCTTCATCTTCAACCACCGAAAGGACTATCTCATTCATGCGCCGAGCGACAACGACGACTATGACGACATCGACAACCCCCCACCAATGGATGCTCGACCGGAGCGATTGCTCAACCAGGCTGACTTGTGGGAGGTCTTCGATTTCGACCTCAAGTTCAGGGCTTTCGCTGAGAAGCGTGACGCCCTCAAGCAGAACTACGAGAACCTCAAGAGCGTCTACTCTGAGATCACCGACACCGAAATCGAGGAGCTATCCGCCAAGGCCATCACAATTGAGGAGATCCAAGAACTCCAGGACTACCTACATTACAGATACTCGCAAGAAATCAACGAAGTCCGACAAGAAGTCAACGGAACCCAGAAGCGCGCCAACAATGCTCGTAGCTTCTTCGACAAGCTACGCAGTAGTAAGGCGCATCAGCTCGTCAGGGCAATCGGAATCACTCCTGAAGATTTTGCCAAGAAGGTTGATGGAACAAGCAGGGGCGCGCACACCATTGAGGATCCGCCATTCAAGGTCGACGAGCTCGCTGACCAGCTAGCCGAAGCACCAGAGACTGGTGTTACCCTCCTTAGGTCCACGAAGCTACTGTATGTCCAGGATCTGCTCATGTGCTCGCGGCTGCGCAGATACTTGCGCGGAAGCTTCTATCAAAATGCTGAGATCGACTGTATTCGCACTGATAAGGGTATGCGGAAGATCACCGAGGACCACCCCTACTACGAGTTCAAATACTTGCGTGGAGTAACATTCTCCGATCTCCAAGGCCGACCTGACCTCTTCCTGAAGATGCTCAAGGCTGAGTCTGAAGGTCTCGTGCAGGTCAAGATCTCCATGGGCAACTACCAAAACTTCAAGACGCGCCTACATGAGAAGATCATCTCCGAAGGTGTGAGCGAGGTTTCGGATACGTGGAATGCACTCCGCAAGGAGCTTCTCAATGTCGCGCTCGACAAACTGCAGGGTGTTATTGCGAACGGTGTCAAGGAGACTCTACGCGCCCGATGCGAAGATGAGCTTGCTGCCTCGGCTAGAGAAAACTACTACAACAAGCTTGATCAAGCACCCTACAAGCTAAAGAGCGCTCCTCTCGGTTCAGTTCCCAACGTCCTTTGTCTGACCAACGGCAAGGGCATGCGCGGAGACGCCATCATGTGGGCCTATGTCGAGAACGATGGTCGGGTCCTAGAGCAGGGTCGACTAGTCGAGATGCGACTCGGTAACACTGAGCGTGGAATTCCCGAAGGTCAGGACATCGAAAAGTTGGTCGATGTCATCCAGCGTCGACGGCCGGACGTGATTGGTGTCAGTGGCTTTTCGGTCGAAACACGCAAGCTGTACAAGGACATCCAAGAAATCATTGGCCAGCGTGGCTTGACAGGCCCTGCATACGAAGACGAGGACACTGGTGAGGAGAGGAATGAGCCTCTGGAGGTCATCATGGTCAACGATGAGGTTGCTCGTCTGTACCACACCAGTGCCCGGGCTGTTGCAGAGTTCCCGAAGTACCCTGCTCTAACAAGATATTGCATTGCTCTCGGAAGATATTTGCAGAACCCACTCGCGGAGTACGCATCTCTCGGTCGAGACATTGTGTCCATACCCTTCATACCGAACCAGACCTTGATACCACAGGAGAAGCTTCTCGACCGTCTGGAGACTGCCATGGTAGACATGGTCAACCTGGTTGGTATCGATTTGCCAGAGACCTACGACGACAAGTACCTGTCGAAGCTGATACCATACGTTTGCGGTCTGGGACCCCGTAAAGCCGATAGGTTGATCAAGGCTATCCAGGCCAACAGCGACGAGATCCTTTCGCGTTTCGACCTACTCGGTGTATCCGAGTCCCGCGACCTGAAGGCAGCCATGGGGCCCAAGGTCTTTCAAAACTGCGCAAGTTTCTTGTACATCCCTTACGACGCCACCGAGGACTCATCCGATTACCTGGACTACACCCGTGTACATCCCGAAGACTACGATCTTGCGCGGAAGATGGTCGCAGATGCATTGAACATGGACGAGGAAGATGTCAAGGCAGAGACTGACGAGGGCGGTCCCAGCGCCGTGGTCAGGAAAATGGTGCGGGAAGAGACTACTGATCTGGTCAACGATCTGGCTCTGGAGGATTACGCTGCGGAGATTGAAAGGAATTTCGGTCAGCGCAAGCGTGCGACTCTCGAGACCATCCGAGCTGAACTGGACAACCCATACGAAGAAATCCGACAAATCTTCGCGCTGTTGTCCGGTGACGAGATGTTCACCATGTTGACTGGTGAGACCAAGGAGTCTTTGTATGAGGGCATGGTTGTTCCAGTCACCATCAGGCGCACGTTCCCGGACCACATCGAAGTCAAGCTAGAATGCGGCATCGAAGGTGGTGTCTCAGAGTCAGAATTCCCAGAGGGAGTAGGGAGTGGCGGACAAGAACCTCGCCACGTCTACCAAAGCCATCAGATTGTGCGTGCGCGCATCGTGTACCTCAACCGGAAAGCACTTACCGCGCAATTATCGCTCCGAGACGATCTCATCCGGCAACCGCCAAAGAAGCCGTACGATCGCGCGGCCGGCGAATGGGACGAAGCACAAGAAGCGCAGGATAAGAAGTCAGCCGAGAAGGAGAAGGAGGTTGCCTCTGGCCGACCCAATCGTGTCGTCAACCACCCTCTATTCTTCTCCTTCAACACTATACAAGCAGAAGAATACCTTGGTGGCAAGGAGACCGGTGACCTTGTCATCCGTCCCTCTTCCAAGGGTTTCGACCATCTAGTCGTAACCTGGAAAGTCTCAAACAACGCCTACCAGCATCTCGACGTACTGGAGATGAACAAGGCAAATCAATTCTCACTCGGCAAGCAACTCAAGATCGGAAAGCACACCTACTCTGATCTTGACGAGTTGATCGTCAACCACGTAGAAGCCATGGCGCGCAAGGTCACAGAACTCACTCGAGACGAACGATTCCAGTCCGGCACCAAGGAAGATACCGGTATGTGCCTTCTCAAACCCTCTGACACATATATGAAGAGTACTAACACCCCCACTAGAAAAATGGCTAGAAAACTACTGCGAAGCCAACCCCTCCCGCTCCATGTACGCCTTCTGCAGCATGCCCAAGTACCCCGGCCACTTTTGGATCTGCTTCCAGATGAGCGCAAAGGGACCAAAGGGCGCCTGGGGCATCAAGGTCGTTCCCAACGCGTTCGAACTGCAGAAGAACCTTTACCCTGACATGGTTGCACTGAAGAATGGGTTCAAGATGTTGATTAGTGCGGCGGCTAGCAAGGGGCCTGGTAGGCGGTGAGGTGGTTTTGATATCGCCATGCTTTTAGTCCCCTCTCTGTGTGTCTTTTTGTCCTATTTCTTTTTTTCTTTTCTAGATCTGATGCTGCGACATTATTTTGCAAAAGTCGCTATAGTCCTGCTCTGAGAGTGGGGGTTCAAAAAGAGATATTCATACTTACGGGCGCTTGTTCTTTTTTTTTTCTGGGTCTCAAGTCTTCCTACCTCTTTACTAGGAGAAACGCAGAAATTGTATGCATATTTTGGAAGTCGGAGAGCAGAGTGCCAAAGGTCGTAGTAGTGGTGGTGGTGGTGGTGGTTTAGTTGCTAGTTTAGCTACCTTAACCGACAGCTTAGTATAAAGTTGATTATCTTTGTAATGTCAAATCTTGGGAAGGAACTCTGGTGTCTTCGCTCTTCTCTCTCTCTCTCCTCTCTGATAAACACGGCGATATCCACTGTCACTACACCGCTCAACCGCAGATCATCGGGTGAACCCTTCTTTTTTCCCGTTTCCCTCTTCTCCTTTTCAAATCGCCCTCTTGACCCACCCATCCGCGTATCCGCGTATCCGTTAGTCTAGAACGAACTAGCCAGCTTAGCCTATGTTGTAGACTTTGCGACGGCTTTTGTGCGGAGGAAACTCCGCGTTGACTTTGGCGGAAGCGGCCGTTAGTAGGCGATGTGCGACTTGGCGGATTTCAGAAGAGAAGAGTCTAATTAGCTAGCCAACCTGATGAATAGATGACGAAAAGACTTCGTGGTATTGCTTTGGGAGGTAATATTTCACGCAAGTTCGTGAAGAGTCAGGTTGTTAGGGTGGGATTTGCGCTGGTCATGTAAGCTGGACAAGTTTGAGTCACGGCCAGTGTAAACAGCGTTATTGTGCATGAGCCAGATTACATCACAAGCGGCTTCAGAGCAAAGGCGTGAGTTTGTTGTTGAATATTTCAGAGATGTTTGATTAAAGAGCTATCAACTTCGGAATCGGGACTAATTCCTAGTACCATCCATCCGCTCTCAGTGGAGCCTGGGTATAATTCCCCTTCCGTCGCAAAAATAGAAATAAAAGGTATGTAGGCCCTCTCTCGCAAGAGCAGGACGATCGTTTTCCGGGTATCAAGAAAGAAAAAAATATGCCGCTTTTTCTTGTTTGATGGAGAACCGGAGGTTGGGCGCCTGGCTCCTCGATGGTTGTGTGAATGTGTCGTGTGTGATGTCGTGATGATAAAAAAGAACTTTTGGGTATGTGGGTGATTTTACAGTGGAGATATGGTGGTTTGTGCTCCGAAACGCCGTGCTGATGAAAATGCTTTGATGAGAGAATCAGGACCAGCTCTCAGTCGTAGCGATGATGAAGAAAGTTGCCGCCGAATAGGAACAGAGAAGTGAAGTTGACAAGGTCAGGGCGAGTGGCACTCTACTGGTGAGAGAACTGTCTGCTCAGACGCTGCCATGCATGCTCCATGCTCCTTCGTACACCGTCCTTCTCGCTCTCGACGCTCGAGGAGCTGGCGGTGGATGAGGCGGAGTTCTGGCGTTGAGATCGGGGCTTCATCTCGTCCACGAGGTTTCCGGCACCGCCACGGCCAATGTGGTAAACGGGTGCTTGCTGGGTCCGGAGGCGTTCTTGCTGCTGGAGCTCCTCGTCGAAGCTGAAGATGGCGCGTTCCGACCTCTTCATGTTGCCAGCACCGCCACGGCCGGTGGCGTAAAAGGCGTTGGACGGCGGGGGAGGCAGTTTGGTGCGGGAGGCTGGGCCAGAAGCGGTAGGGCCGGGAGTGATCTCAGTAGACTTGATGCGCATGGCATTGCCGGCGCCGCCGCGACCAGAGTACATGTAGGCAGAGGCCGATGGGTGCGGCTCGTTGATGTGGAAGTTGACCATTTTGATTGATGGTGATGAGGCTGTTTATTGTGTTGTGTTGTGTTGTGGTGAGAGGGTCAAGTCAAGTAGTGACTATCGTCAATGAGAATCTGGGGTAGCGTTGATAGTAATGTGTAGCTTCGGGAAGATCTGTTGATGGGTGCTGATCAAAGTGCCAGTGAAGGCGTACTGGGGTGAAGGGTTTATATAACAAACACACTCGCACTGATCACGATCCCCCCTTCTTACTCCTCAGCTGCAGGGCAAGGAAAAAAGCCTCTCACACGCAAGCTACCAGAAAATTCGGCGCCACGAAACGAACCAAAGGCGCACGAGGCCACGTCCAAAGCCTTGGAAGTCTGAGCGACACTTTGCAGTTAACGGCAGTCAATGGATCATGCGTGGCCTAACGCCGCAAGTGTAGGAAATTTCTCAGCGCCATGAATAGTTTACCATTACCCCCTCAAAATGCGCTGATTGGTCGAGAAGAGTTTCTCGGGGGTAAGAGATTGCCAGGGGAAATGGTCAGGTGCGGCGGAGAACAAGGAGCGAGGCGATCGAGGCCATTACGCTATTGAAAGCGCCGGACCTTGGCTCCGCATCATCCATCGCAGCTTGCCGAAGCGTGGTGCGCTTAGCAGACGACAGTGGTCAGTGGGCTGAAAATTTGACGCAGAGACGCGATTCGCAAGCTGGGCCCCATGTGCCAGCTTCCGCGACCGCCAGCGATGCTTCCCGGCGGAGAATGTGGAGGCGGGAAGAGATTTTTTTTGTGCTGGCTCTGCCTGTGGCGTCATGCACAGTTGGCGCTTGCAATCCGGTGCCTGGCACACACGGCGGAGAACCGAGATGGATCCCAAGCTGCTGCAGGTTCTGACGCTACCTGTCCCCTTGTTTGGGTGTGACGCTGGAGTTGCTGTTTTGATACCGTATGCATACTCTGATTTGCGTCGTTCCTGCAAGGTACATCGCTCCTGAGCGGTGGCGTCTGGTCCGAACTGGAAAAAAAAGCTTTCACCTCTTCGGCGTCATTTTTGCTGCTCTGGTGACTGCGCACACGTCAGGCTCGAGCGCTGCTCGGACGAGGCGGCGCACGCATGACGTCGAGCATCGTGAGGTCTAGGCGGCGACTGCGGATGCTCTGTGCGTACGGTGACGAGGCATACGTGTCGTTGGACAGCCCCTTGTGATCACAGGTACCTGCATCGAGCGCGCACGCCATGCCATGATTGGAGCCGGGGTAAACGCGATTTGTGCATTACATGTCGCAATTGTTTGTAATTGGCGTGGCATGTTGCGTGAAATGAGGCAATGAGGGATTTGCAATCACAGTCACACCATAAGGGACGAGACTTCACGATACTTGGCACGCTTCATCGTCCTGGCCTCCTACTCGCTCGCCCACTTGAGAGAGTTTCGCCCTCCAGCGCGTTTCGCACTCCGACGGCACGTCTGCAGCTACACTTTATTCTTGCATTGTCTACGCTTCATAATCATAGGGGGGTATTCCGAAGCGCTCGCTCACAAACGCCAGTCATGCACAACCGTCCGCTCCCCTCGTACACCTTACATAACCACTCTCGAACCATGCTCGCGCTTAAGTAACAGAAACGCACTTGAATGCGGGGAAAAGCAGCTACTGAGGTAGTTCTCCCGTTCAGGAGCCACGGTTACCGGCTGACACGTAGATCGCCTTGATGCACCCAAGCGTGCAGGCCCCAGGTTTTGTCCATGATGGTTGGCTTGACCCCAGATCTTGGACTCGCATTTCCATGACTAACTGCAACTGCGCTACCCGAGCCACCCATGGCGCCGCCTCTCCAGCGACGCTGCGGAGACGGGAGAAACGGGTGCGGAGGAAGTGTTGCTGCCACAGGGGCAACGTGTTGGTGCTTATGCGAATTTGGTATGGATGATGTCTGGGTTTTCCTGCCACTCGTCCTTTTCTACCCACATCTGCATCTATGTGTCAGCTCAACACGGCCTGTTGTGTTCAGAAGGTGCGGGACTTGCCTTTTTGAAGGTGCTCAGACCGGCCAGAATGCTTCCGCCAGTCCACGTGGTGTAGATGCGCTCTGGGGGTGCTAAGATCTTGATCCTCATGTCCTTCACCGCCAGTCGTTGCACCTCGTGGAGCAGCCGGTTGCCGAATCCTTTTGTCAGTGTGGACCCACCAGAGAGCACAATGTTGCCGTATAGCGCTTTGCGTAGGTCCATGTCGGTCCTGTGAATCGCCTCTACGACGATTTGGTGCACTCCGGGGTATTCTAGGCCGATGATTTCCGGGTTGAACAGAATCTCTGGTGCTCGGAAGCGTTCCGCCCCAATCTAAACCTGTCAGCGAATGCCCACACACTGGACATTTTTCTTCGGCTTACCTTGAGCTTCTGGCCGTCAGGAAGAGTGTAGTCGATGCTCTTGCCTTCACTTCGGGAGGAGCCTGACCAGTCCTTCTCCTCCTTGGCTGGGTCGAGGGCCACATAGCCCGTCGCCTCTTTGATGTTCTTGACCGTCTCCTTCTCCGCGCTTGTGTGGAAGATGCGGCCGCTTTTCCTGAGCAGTTGCTGCAAGTGCTCTGTGACGTCTCTGCCTGCCACATCGATCCTCCTGATACTGTTGGGTATCGCGAAACCTTGGAAGACGGGTACTGCGTGCGATACGCCGTCTCCCGAGTCTAGAACCAGACCTGTTGTCTTGCCTGATGCGTATAGAGAAAGGACGGCCTGCACGGACGAGTATAGGGCGGGCACATTAAACGTCTCGAATAGGATCTGCGCAGCCGTGTCGCGGTTTTCTCGTGGGTTCAGCGGAGGTTCCGTGAGGAGTACTGGGTGCTAGCGATATCATGGTCAGCTTGATGCCCCTCCATCGTGGCAGATAGCTGGTCCTGCCCTCGCCGCACTCACATCTTCGCTAACGGTCCTCAGCCCTTCGGTATAGACGTATTGCCATATCCTCTCCATGTCATCCCAGTCTGTGACAATGCCGTGTTCCAATGGGTAGTTGATCTTGAACAGCCCCCTGTATTGTTGCGCTTGTGGTCCTATGAATACGTCCCCCTCCAATGCGCCCGCCATTGTCCGCACATGCTTCGGCCGTCCCACGTATGACGGAAAGAAACATTTGGGTACATCCTCGCCTGCGAAACCAGCTCGAATTGTGCCGCTGCCATTGTCTATCACAATGGGGGCATTGTGTAATCGAGAGCCCATGGCGGGGGTTGTGCGTTGCGGGTAGTGATAGTTTTAGGGATTTGCTGTTGAGAGCTTGAATCGGCAATGATGGTACGTTCAAGGTCGGTTTAGTAGGCTGGGAGCTGGTGTCGTGGCTTCTTCCCCAGTTGGAGCTCTTCTGGGTCGCGAAAGTTCACGACGCGCACCGGCAGCCACTGACAGGGGTGCCCTCACCGCATCACGTGCTAGCGCCTGCATATCGACTTCTGGGGAAACGCCATAGGTGCTTTCCATCTCCATCCCTTCATCGCAAATATGCTAATGACCCGCTATTACTGAACTGAGACTTGTCGTCGTAGTGTATCCTGCTGCCTTGATCTCGGCTGACTGCATCATCCACCCCGCATCAGCATCATGTTTCGCACCATTTGGCATCACTTTTCTAAAGCGCAGAGCAACAGTCTCAATATCTCAAAGCTTACTGGAGTCCTTGCCTGCTCGTTACACCGTCCGTCTCTTTGACTCCCAGCTGCAGCTGTCGCAGGAAACATGTCATCGGTGAAGCCCACCCCAGCAATGGAGGCAGTTGCAGCCACCCTTCCATCGGCTATCGAAAAGCGTGAGGGTGCGTTTTACAACCCAAGACAGCAAGACTACTACCTCATGTCTTCAAAAGGCACTTGGCAACCCGCATCAGCAGATCAAACGCTTCCATCAAATCATTCCCTCCCAGCTCTGCACGGAAGGCGCGTCCGCCTCATCTCCTGGAACATCGACGTTCTCATTCCATTCGCCAGGGAACGCATGAGCGCCGCACTGAATCATCTCAACCACTTAGTATCGTCGACCCCACAGGACGTCGCAACTATCATATTCCTGCAAGAGATGGGCGTATCCGACATGGTGCAAATACGGGAATCAGCATGGGTGAAGCAACGCTTCAATCTCACCGAGGTTGACGAGAACAACTGGCTGAGCCCTCACTACGGTACAACAACACTCGTAGACAGGCGGCTGCAGATCGACTCGGTCTTCCGTGTTCCATGGTACAGCAAGTTCGACAGAGATGGTTTGTTCGTCGACATTAGCCTCTCTAACTCGACAGAGCCAGATGCCGAGAAGGGAATCATGCGGGTTTGCAACGTACATCTGGAGTCTCTGGTTGCTGATCCACCAGTCCGCCCCATCCAACTAGCGACCGCAAGGCAGCATCTCTCACAAAGCACCGTTTCAAGTGGTATAATAGCAGGCGACTTCAACGCCATACAGCCTTTCGACCGTACAGTACATACAGAAAACAACCTCACAGATGCATACCTCCAGTGCAATAAAACAGTCGATGAAGAAGACGGATATACATGGGGCTATCAAGTTCCACAGGCTCTCAGAAACAGGTTTGGATGTAGCAGGATGGACAAGATTCTGTATAAGGGGTCTACACGAGCTGAGAGGTTCGAGAGAATCGGTATTGATGTCAAAGTGGCGGAGGAACATGGAGAGAAGATGAGGAAGGAAGGACATCTGGAGTGGGTGACAGATCACTATGGTGTGATGGCTGACTTTGAGCTCTCCTCTGGCGAAGAGTTGAATCAGGTGAAGTCATCGTCCACTCGATAGACCTCAGGATGCGTTACGTATCAAGATGAAGAGGTAAGAGGGATGAAATTTGCAGTGCTGCTTATCTATGAGCCATGAAGAGCGTTCACATTCTGATTCCTTTGCACTCAATGAGTCTTGAATTACTCATACAGTTCATTTGGAGTAGCACAAACCCTCATCACTGCTCGGCGTCTAACTCAATCGCGATTCCGCAGCCACTGTATGCTCCTAACGCTCACTTTGAACACATGTCCTCCTCCCTTCCTCGTCCCCTGCTTCCAGAATCCCGACCGACCCGTCTCAGAAATTATACTTCTGCTCCTCAGCCCAATCGTTGTAGATATAAAACTCCACAGCCCTTACCAGCATCTCCGTGGGCAGGTACGGCACGCCCATCTTCCTAGACCAACGCTCAAATTTCTCCAGCACATCCCAGAAGTGTTCACTCTGATCTGAGAGATAATTATACCTATTCATCCAATCTTTGCCGTGCCCTTCCTTCATGTGGAACATCATCCATACCTGGCCGCCATCTTCGACGCTGAGCTCAAGCTTGTCCACGGATTTCTGTATGAACTTGTGAAGCTTGGGGACGGCCTGGGCATGGGTAAGATTGTAAAGGTGGCGCCGTACTACCGCGAGCTCTTCGGGTGAGATTGCATCATTAAGCTGCACGTCGAGCGTTATGTCGACGTTTGGTGCGACCCGAGATAGGCAGATGAGATCCTTGATGTCCTCTCCATACTTGGCTGTGCTCGAGAGTAAGACAACGACGAGATTTCCACGCGCATCTTCAGCGTCCGTTCCATTTGGGGAGATGAACGTCTCGATGTAGGATCCTGCGTCGAGGAACTCGACTCGGACCTTGGTTTCCATGTCGTAGATTGGACGATACTCGGCTCGGATCTGGCGGCAAACTTGAGTAAGACTCAGGAACTGCCGCTCTGTTGGTAATCGCGGTTCCTTTTCCTTTTCCAGTCCCGCACGCTTACGCATATGTCTGCGCTGACGCTCAGCAGAAAGGTATTCAGCGTCTCGGACAAGGTCAATGGTATCCACCTCGCTAGCGAAATGATAAACGCGGTTGCGGATCTCTAGTACAAAAGATCAGCTGGTATACAACAATTCTCGATGGACCGACACTAACCTATAGGTAGATCAAGGAAGTTCTTCTTAGTCATGGTGTTGTAGACTTGCTTGCTTGTTGCGCACTCGCGGGCTTCGATTTCTGGTAGTTGTCGCAGGTTGTCAGCACGGGTTGAATGCCAGAACAAGGAACACAACAGAAGCGAGGAAAGAGCAGCCAGCCTTTATGGGGTGGGAACGATAGCCAGACAAGAGTCTGAGCGCGAGGCAGTATGGGTGAACGGCGGTAGTTGGGGTCATGGCACAGGGAAGCTAGAATCGCGTTGTGAGAGGGTACCACAGAATAAGACTCGGTCACTGATCCGTCATTAAACTTAACAACAGAAACTTAACAGTGAAGCATAAATGCATTTCTTTGTATCTCTTATAGGGCCGAGTCTTCTTTTTGGTCCTCGATGTGTTTGTCATAACTTTGTCGAGTACTATTGCACGTGCATAACGTGGCGTATTGGAACGCTCAGGAGAAAATGTATGTAACAAATGAAAAACGGAGGTGAAAGCGGATAGAAGTCTGCGATTTTGCGGTCAGTCTATGTAGGAGATACATGTCCATGCAGCACACAAACAGCCATCTTGCGTGCCTACGAGTACTCCAGCATTTGGAAAGACTAGTGCAGGAAATGTAACGGCCGCGGGTTTCCCCAGTGATCACTAGGATTGAACCTCCAGCACCCTTTATGCTTCCTCGTGAACCAGTAAGCATTCAGCCACGGTATGAAGAAGGGTACTGGAGGGAAGTTGCCGCTGCCAGGATAACCTCTGTCGACGCATCCGAGTACCAGTGGTATGACAAGATTCTAAAGCCCAGCGTGTTACAAAAGTTCAGAAATGATGGCCAGGGGAACCAACACGTACCGGGTCGGCTGTCCTCGCTCCCTCCTCAGCGACTTCTTTCATAGCCTTTCTGACACCGTCTCCATCGCACTTTTCCAAAGTCATCAGCGTATCGATCTCATCGTGCAAATGTTGCGTCAAGCTCGGCGCAAAGCTATCGATGAACTGGTTGAGCCTCTCGGCATCATACGTCTCCGTGCCGGCCGCGACGCCCTTGGCCCACTGTACCATCTCTCCCATCTTCGGCTCAAATTCATGGTGCTGCTCCACGTTTCCTTGCATGTCGCACACCTGGCTTGCTTCTTTCGCCAGCGCCTCGAGCTTCGGGAAGAACAAGCTCTCTTCTAGGGAGTGGTGGTGATGCACAGTATCTGCCCATGCGGTGATGTAGAGCATAAAGTCTGTGACATCACTGGGAAGGTTGACAAATGGGGCCTGGTGATAGATGGAGTTAAGGCCGCGGAGCAGGACGTTGTGCACATTTGCCATTTCGATTGATACACTCAGAACGCCGGAGTTCGCACATGTTTGCGCACCAGGCTGGCCAGGGATCTTGAGGAGTGTGAAGGGGCTGTCTGCCCATTTCGCAGGAGATACTTTGGTAGACATTGTGGAGGTTTTTGTGTATTCGTAAGATTGGAAACCAGTCGCATACAGGCCTACCTATACGTTCTTACGTTAGGAAAACGTCGTGCCACGTCTGCCGCTGCATGATAGCCGTTGTCCACGGCGTTACCTGGTGTGGTGGGTGGAAGTGGAATACACCCAATCATCAAAGGCTTGTTGCCTGGCCATGTAAGCCGTATGCTGCTTGCGGGCTAGGGTCTCAACCTGCCCATGAAGCCTTACCCCTCCGATACTTGGTTTTGCTGACTGTTCATACGCGCTGTGTGAGCAACATGTTAGTCCTCCTGGATGAGAACACGGCGAGCCCGAAGTTCTCGAAGAGGCAAAAGGTGCTTTACCAGACTATTCGGTGATAGGTGCGCAACTTGCGTCGCGTAATGAGACGCACGCAAACAACGTGCGGCATGGCTGTTATCGCTTAGTGGCGTACATCTAGATGTTTACAGGTATGGTGAGCTGCGCTAAAAAGCCGTTGAAGTTGTGCACATTCGAGGCCTTGTGTGCAGGCGTGCGGCAATATGCTGGCCGTCAGGATGCGATGATCCAGCCAGAATGAGAGGATATGCGTATATAATTTCGGCGTTGATCGCTTCATTCATATGAAAGTTACATGGCCCTGTTGGGCTTGTAGAGTCGAGATCTCGAGGGCTGTACATTCTTGGTAAAGGGGTTTATGCTTGGGTTTCTCGTCATGGGCAGAGCCTTTTTCGACCAAAAATAGGAATAAACGTCATGATAGTCCTTCCCGTCGTCTCGCGTTGTTCAAAGTTCTCGCGTCAACGTTATGGTGCGGGAGGCTACGGCCGATCGAGGCCCGCGAAATGAAGGGCGGACTAGTGTCTCGGCAAACAACATGTCCCTCGGTCGTCTTCTCGATCTCACCTCAGCGCACCGCACCTCATTGTTTCATCGACATGACTGAGACAGGCATCTACCTAACACTCTGCCGCTACCTGTATACAGGATCCTGAGATGCAGCAGTTCATTTCTACTGCGCGTTCGTCACATGCAAAGGAGCCATGACGATGAGCTGCAATCAGGCAGGAGGTACAGAGGCTACAACTGCACAAAGCACCGGATCTGGGATCTTGACGAACGGTTCTATATTGAAACAACCACTCGAGTTGAGAGAGCTCTACACTCCATGGCACGGACGGCAGATCTGCCGATCATCTGATGCAGGAACCATTACCCCACACGCCAGCCACTTTCATCTATTTTCACACACACGCACATGACTTCATCCTACTGATTGGAGGGTTCGCGGTCATGCAGAAGATTTCGCTATGGTTTCGACGCATCCTGGAGTCTGGTTTGTACGTCGAGCTTGTGGCGCAAGAACCAAGTCCCTCCCCCTGTTGAGTTCAGAACAGCGATTTTGTTGACGGCAGCCTCGGAAACAAAGAAACATCTGTAACCGTCCGTCATTCTAAAGAGGCACGGTTCATCTCTTTATCCCCACATTTTGTCTCGGTGAATATCCCAAAGGTTGCGCCGTGGCCCGCCCCTGCTGTAATCTTACGGCGTGACATGGGCGGCGCTGCGCAGCCCGGGAGAGATATAGAGGTGTATATTCGCCGCCTGACCTGCGAGGCTCGGTTTTCAGAGTCCACCACCAACAAACATTCGTTATTCCATTGAGCATTTCACTGATTGGCTCGTGCAGTCTCGGTCTAAGCTTCACCGGGCCTTCACTATTACCCGAACCAGGAAATTGAATAACTCACCACCACACCTAAACATCCAACTGCACCAACAATCTCCTCTTCATTACACCAACTCACCTCGAATCCACAAGCAACATGTATCTCAACCTCCTCGTTAGCGCTTTGGCAGCGACTGCTCTTGCAGCACCCCTTACTAAAAGGGGCATACCCAAAACCGGTGAGAGCGATACTTGGCAGCCAGTAGCCGGTACCGAGACTACGTGCGACGCCAGCTCCGACAAGTCCATCAGCTTCATGCGCGGCCCCCAGATTGAGACTGTTCTCGACAACGCGTGCGCTGCCATGATGCCCCGCTGTGCCTACTCAGATCGTGTTCCCGAGGGCACCTTCTGCGCAGCGACCATCGATTGGTCCCTTGACGGGGCGAAGAGCAGTACACAGCACGCCAACGTAGTTGATAGTCATGGAAACAGCATCAGTGGCTGGGATATCAAATGTAAGCACCTACATGTGTCGAGACACTACTTCAAAAGCTAATCTTATATCAGTCGATGTTACACCTGCTGCCCAGTCTGAGAACTCAGCTGGTGTCCGCTGGCGGAAAGAAGACTGCTACGGCTACCTCGCCTACATGCTCCAGAAGTCGGGGCCAGAGGGCTGCCACAATGGTGTCGCCTCTGGTGTTGGCAGTGTCAAGGTCGGCGGCAACAGCACCTTGACCAGTACGGAGTTCAAGGTTTCTATCGTCCCTAGGAAGGGCTCAGCATAGAGCAGGTGATGTTTCATGCTTCTTCTCTTCATGTCATTTGCTTAGGGTATATTGGAGTTTCATGGTCATGATATCCGAACATCGAAAAAGCGCTGTGCGCGTAGGCGTCTGCTTGTAGGATATCTTCACAAATATACATGTATTTTACATCTACAAATTTACATGACCATGTACCACTGTTCTCTCACTTGGGTGATGCAGCGCACCTTGAGGTGCCGCGATTGCTGTTCCTCACAAGATCGGAGGTTCACTACTGCCAAGTCAGCTCTATGGCAGCTACAACATGACAATGTTTAGGTGCCCAGGTTGGATGAATGACTTTAGGGAGCATATTTGCGCCGTCCCTCTCACTACATCCTTCAACACGGGTTTGTTCCACTTATAACAGTTCTTTTGGATGTTCATGTAAGCTCCTGAAGGAAGAGTTCTTGGTCATGCTAACCGCTTCCTGGGTTCGAGCCAGTTGACAGCCATGGCACACAAGGAATATCGCTCCCCATGGGAAAACGACGAGCCCCCACATTTACTCGAGCAGCTCTTACCCAATACCAGAATACTACTGCATAAATCATCTATACCGAGGACCGATGCGGCAGATGATCACGTGAATGTCACTGAACAACCAATTCATCGCTGCTGAAATTGCGAACCCCGATTTGGCCATTCAGAAACCCGTTGGCCTGCTGTCTTGAGAAACCCCAAAGCGGAGACCAGTAAGCGATTATTGCTAACAACGTCAGAGAACCACAGCGCCAATGTAACCGTACCCAGGCTTTCCATGTCAAGGTAGCGATGTATCTATTTAGTGCGTCGAAAGCCTGCCTGAGATCGTGTTTGTAACAGTGTTTGCTTCCGAGGTGTTCCTATAACTGTAGTTTTCACGTGAAGATTTGCGCGCTCATTTTGCTATGAGTCTCGACATTGTTCATATGCCCATTGGTGTCTTTCACTACTCCTAGTGCAACGACAGCCATTGAGAAATGCATGAAAATTATGGTCATGTCCTTTGCGACCTTCATGCAGCCTGAGATAATTCCGCATACCTCTTCGCAAAATATTTGTTACAGCAGGCGCACAGCAAAGTCCCGAGGTGAAGTTGCGGCCACATTACGGCCGAGCACGTGCGGTCAACATGGCTCCACTGCCAAGAGCAAACTTACGTCACCATCCAGCCTCCGTCATCGCTGAGCCCAGCCTCACATCACGGAAGTCGGTTCCCAATAGTAAACGCATCGGGTGCAGATAACCTATCCCTTTCCTAATGAGCCAGGAACCGGGCTCTTCCGAGCCCATAGATCAGCTCGGAGAGGCAGTCCGGGGTCCTTGGCAACCATCCGAGATCCCTTTTACAGACCGCTACGCGTACACGGCCACACTGCGGACTGCGGGAGAGTAACCGAATATGAGCAAGTGTTTCCCGAAAATCTAGACGAGCTGCCTGGTAGAAGTGGCTCCTTTGCGAAAGAGATGCACTAGACACCAGCCACAAAGTTTGAATGGGGTATAAGGTACAAAGTGTGCACGCTGCCGAGCCTCGTTTACCTCTTCACGACTTTATCGTTTCTCTAATCTCTAATCCATAATCCGACCCAGAACCAACCACCAAGATGCGCGTCGCAAGCACCATCCTCGCATTGACCTCCGCCGCGTCCGGCATGGTCTACCCTCGTACCGATTCTTCGTACAACGAGACCACCCCATCTTCTGGGCCCAATGTCGTCGCGGCGCAATTCGACGGATCGTGCTATTACCCCGTCCCAGACTCCAAGTTCAACCTTCAAAGTTACCTGGGAACTTGGTACCAGGTCGCTGGTACGCCCTTCGGTCCTACTGCCGGCGCGCGCTGTGTGACCGCGAACTACCAGCTCAACGTACGTTTCGCATACCACGAGGACAGTCATCCGGCGTTATACTGATGGCGAAAATAGAGCAACGGTACGGTGCGCGTTGAGAATATCGCCGCTGCTGGCCCCTCGAGCTTTAGCATCATTGGCACCGCTACGCCTGCAGACCCTGCTTACGGACTCGGCGGAGCCTTTACAGTCAACTTCCCCAGCACTCCATCGGAGGGAGGTTGCCCCGGCCCCAACTATATTGTTCAGGGTATGTCATACCATCAATATCGTTGTCAGAATTAGAGACTAATATCGGCAATAGACTACGCTGTAGACTGGGCCATTGTACAGACACAGAAATGGAACACATTGTACATTCTCAGCAGAGTGCGACAGCCGTCTGAAGCAAGCATTGATGCCTGGATTGATCGCGCTGTCGCTTTCGGCTCGAACAGGACTGCTATCATCAGGTTCAACCAGACAGGCTGCGAGGGTATTGGCCCTATATAGAATACTCACAAGACTTGTAATATTATGTGGTTCATGAGATGTTCGTTAAGTGGTCATGAAATTATATTATCGTTATATTTGGAGCAGTGTAGAGTATGTATACAATGAAACCGTGTATGAAAACTAGCAGACTTTGCGGCAATCAATGGGTATCTTTCCGTTCACCAAATTCCTGAAACTCCCTGTAAAACCCAAAAACCTCCAACGTGCCCAAAGAATGTGACCTCAATCCTTCGCCTGTCCAGAATCTTTGCGACCACTGACTTCTTGTTCCTTCTTCTCCACTTCTATGTCATGTCCCAAGCCTGGATCCACCCTGTTTTCTGAAGCGCTATGGAAATCGATGTACTTGGGTTTAGTCTTAGGATTGGCAGGATCCCAACAGACAGGTATGTACCGCTCGTCGTCGTGGAATTGCTCCCATAGCCACAAGTCTGGCGCTACTTTCTTATCAAGAGGACACCAACCAGAGATGGAGAAGTTTCCCAATCTTCTGAAATACCGGAATATTGGGTTGACCATTTTGGGATACCAGAGAGCAGAAAGATTTTCAGATTCGCTGACGGATCCTAGACGGATGTAGCGCAGGATGAGAGCAACGTTGAAGTCAATGATTTTGACCGTCAAAGTATCCGTTGCGTCAACTTTGTCGTCGCAGTTCATTCCAAGAACCATAATATTACGAGGGCTCAGGTCACCATGGTTGACTCCGGCGTGGTACAGAATGAGCTCAGCCTCCAAAACCTTCTTGAGAATGAGCGAACGCTGCTCTTCGGGTAAAGAGTGGGGATTGATGTTTCTCATACAAATTCCGCGTATATGCTCCATGAGAATCAAAGGCACCCTTCGAGTGTAGTTTTGCACGTGTCCATCTTTTGAGAGGGGCGTATCGGTCTCAATGATCCATGTGCCATAGAAAGCTGGCGTGATCTCCTTGGCGGCCGGGGACTTCTGTATTTCTTTGTAGGCAGCCGCCTCGCGACTGTAATCGCCATCCGCGAGAGTCACAACATCTTGAGGAAATCCAAATTCGCATTCGTCATTGTAGCACAACGGATCGAAGATTTTGGCGACCATGCAATCGTTAACCACCACAAGCTGTGCGCCGTTGCTGTGTCCGGTCCTGACAATAGCGGTGATGGTGAGCGCCTTCCGAACGTCGTAAGATAAACGACCTCTGATGGGGATGCGCGTACAGCAGTGCTCTTTCTTCGAAAGAGTTCTCCAGTTCTCCAGTGTCGCAGGGATATTGGTTTTGTACCTGCGGCCGAATGGTCCAGGCGGTTCATGTCGAAAGGCGGTGAAGGTGCGGCCTACAGAATAGGACGACACAGGATCTAGACTCAAAGCGAATTTGTCGATTTCGATTTCGCTAGAGTCGGATCCTTCACTCTGGTGTGATAAGCATGATGACTTGTGTGAAGTCGACACGGACGAGCTAACGGAAGAAGCGCAGTCGATGTCAGGTGCTGTACTTTGAGGGCCACTCAGCGGCAGCTGGGGGTCTATCGACAACATTGGTGGTTGAGACTAGCGACGGATGTGATGGGGTTTGTGTTTGGGTAACAAAGCGGCGAGAGGGATTCAAATGCTCAGCCAGCGCCAAGTCCCGCTAAAGTCAGAACGCGCTAGCACGTGAGTCTTTACCTATGAACTAGTTACACACATAAACAAAGTCTCACCGAACAGCTATATTATGCAGTAACAATGTCCTTGCAATCATGTTTACCATTTCTGGCACAAGGGAATTATGAAGGATACTTGGCTCTCAATGACGAGCACAAACAAGAGGAACCTCAATGCGATTACAATCATCTCCGTCCTCAAAGCAACTCTCAATGACGAGCGCAAATGAGACTCAGACAATCCGCGATCGTGCAAACAAGAAGACTCAAACGGCAGTCTGTGGTTGAAGGCGTGACAATCCGCGATCGTGAAGGGCACCTGGATAGTACGTAATAAATAGCGCAAAGTGTTTGCCGTAGGTCCTACCGTGACTGCATCCGCACGTGCTCATTGGAGTGTACAATACAATTTTGAATGGTAGAAGTTCCTTTCACCTCTTTCAGGTGACCGCATTGGACTCATTTGCGTTTGCTATTTTTACTACTAGACAGCGAATGCTTGCACGTGGTCCGTTCAAGCAAGAGGTATTGTTCTAACACGAACAATACCAACTCCCAAGCCCCACGTAGTATACATAACTCCACATCGTCATTTTTGGAATTTTCCCTTCCGTTATCTCTTCCTCGAACAACCTAACCTGTGTTAAGAACCTTGACTTTCTGATCAATCTTCATCCACCAAGGACACCTGAGCACAATGCAAGCATCTTCCGACCCCCTGGGGGCACTACCGCCAACGATCCTGGACAGCTTCAAGGAGAAGGTCTATGACTTCGAGCCCGAATCGAATATCGAATATAAGCCTGTTCAGCCTTCCGGAGCTACTACAAATGCAACCGATCCTCCTGAATATCTCATCAGCACTCCCATCTCTCGTTTCGTGAGGCTCGCAAATGAAGTTCTGTCCAACAAACGCCTCAAAGATAGAGCGCTGCATACAAGGAGAATGTCTGAGAAGCGTTCTGAGATGAAGCAGAGCTCAGAGACTGGCACTGTCATTGCTACCCAGACATACATCTTGGATCCTGTCACCGAGGTCCTCCATATCATGTTTCTGGACCAATGGGAAAGCCACCCGGAATACAGTAAGAAACTGGGAGACAAGACCGATGATTCAGACGCAAACGTGCGGCTTGATCTTGCATTCATCAATACGGAAACTGACGAGCTTATGGCGTCCTTTGAGTTCAAAAAACGCGGCCTGATTGACTATGAGGACGCCTCCGATGCCATCGTCTCGAAAGACGCTCCACAAACGGTCAAAGACAACAAGAGTCAAGAGGCCCAGGAGAACGAGGTTGCGACTCTGCTCCTGGACAATGGAATGACTTTCGGAAAGCAAGTCAGAGCATACGCGGAAACGTACCAATGTGGCAATATCGCCCTATTTAATTGGGACCATCTACTTCTTTTCGGTTTCAAATTTCAGGGTGACGAGGCTACATTAACTCCAACTGTAGCATGGGTAAAGGAGGACGGTGGCGAACCAGGCGAGTCACACATCCAAGAAGGTCTGTTTCGTACGGTTCTTCTGGGATGGCTTGTCAGTGCATTTCAGGAAGCGGGACTTGAGTCCCCGTACATGAAGCGAGTTTCAGTCTGATACCCGAGTGCTTCCGGGCTAGTGTAAGACACGAAGTTCGGCGAAGCGCGCGAAGCGCTGTGGGCGCCTGAAGGACATGTACAATTAGCAAACGATACACAATGACATCCCATATCCCCCAAGTGTGCCCTTGATTGCATTGTGAAGCGACCGTTTCAACGACGGTAGTTGTCAGGCTCATGTATGACCCATGGTGCATGCCTACGCGGATGCCACATGAACTGTGACTGTTACCTTTAAAGTATGAGAATATACTCGAGTATGTGACTCCGTTCCTTAGTTTTGATGGAGTACCCTGTATGATGTAGTTGTCAGCCTTGTGTATTCCTCGCCTGTTTGTTCATTGCAGATACCCATATATGCTCCTGGGCCTACACAAGACGGTCCCGAGGCGCGACACCTAACCTTGTAACCCATTCAAATTCGCCGGCAAAGTGTATCTATTCTCCACATTGTATTCGCCAACCCACCACATCATGAGCGACTCCCTATATCAACATAACACCCTCACAGCCCCCAGTCCCAAGCCCCTCACACCCCTCTCCCCCGAAAAACAACCTCGTCCTCCCCATCTCCAGAAACACCCTCTCCACCACTCTCTCCAGCAACCCCCACGGTATCCACCCCATAACTTCAATCAACCCGCGGCCTCCCCTCCCCCTCCCAAACCACAGGCACATACATCTCCCTCCCCCTAAACCTCTCCCACAACCAGTCATTCGCCTCCTGCACACCATCAGGCACCCACCCCCTAGCCTCAAACTCCTGCATCTGATCCCAGAACCTCGTTACGGGGCCTAGTATCTTCCCCGGCCACTTTTGCTCCACCTTTGCGAAGAAAGCTGGATCTGGGTCGCCGAAGCAGCGGGTACCCAAGCGGCGGACGACGGAGACGTTGAAGTCGATGATGCGGACTCGGAGAGTGGAGGTAGACGGTGTGGGAGGGAGAATGACGACAACATTCCTCGTCGCGAGATCAGCGTGCTCCACTCCCGCCGCGAAGATCTTCGCCTCGGCTTCAAGAACGAGCTGCACAATATGCCAGCGAGTCTGTTGGTCCAATAGCGCGGGTTCGAGGCTACTCATCACAGCACCGACAACGTATTCCATGAGTATAAGGCGTACCTGCCTCACATGAACTCTCCCGTCGAAAACAGTGGGTACATCGATGGTCCAACTACCATGATACGCCGGTACACAGCCTTCCACCCCAGCACCTCCTTGTAACTGTAACTTTTCATACGCCGCAGCTTCCCTTGCATAGTCACCGTCTGCTAGAACGACGACATCGCGCTTATTCCCCTCCGCGTCAAACCCATCTTCATACAAGGGGTCGTAGATCTTAGCCACAACACCCCCGTCCACACCTCTCACACCTTCCACAACAACAACAACCTGCGCGCCGCAAGAGTACCCAGTCCGCAGCGTCCCCGTGATACTCAGTTTCCGTGACTCAGGCAGTGTGACGCCGGGAAGAGGCGGTCTCGAGACACAGTATGCGGTCTGTGGGAGGCGGCGGAAAGACGCTGTTTTGAAGGGTGGCCAGGCGCTGGGGTAGGCGTGGCCGAAGGGTAAGGGTGGGATGTGGCGGTGGAAGGTGAATGTTGCGCCCGTGGTGTAGGGGAGGGTGGGTTTGCTGTGGAAGTTTCCGTCGAGGCCTGCGGAGATACCGCCGCTCAAGGTGGGAGTTTGTAGGGATAGGGTGGAGGTGGTTGACATTGTGGAAGTGGGTTTCGTGGTACGCTGTGGAGAAGGCGGGAGAAAGTAGAGAGGCTCATTGTTGCTGTTTTGATCTGTTGGCAAAAGTTTTGTTCGGTGAGTTCACCGTGAAAGGGACACAGTCTTGTGAGATGAGACGTGAGACTCCATCAACTGACACTTGTACCGCCGATTCTGCCGTTACGAGTATTGGTAGACATGACGAGATAGTAGAAACTCGACTTGAGGAAAGTATTGGGAAGAGGCGTATTGAGAAGATGGACGACGCACATGATCGAAGTAGGAGAGAAGAGGAGCGAGAAGCGAGATGATAGAGATGAAAACATCAAGTCAGTCTAATCTCAAACATTCCAAAGTATTGGTTTTACGTAGAACAGAAATATACATCACCGAAACACCGGGGTGTCCAACTTTGGCGGCGCCTGAACGAAAGTCTGCTGTCCCAATTGTTGAACAGGCTGAGGACCGGGTTGCTGAACAGTTTGCGGTCCCCATTGCTGAGCCGGTTGCCCTCCCCACTGCTGATATGGCTGCGCCATCCACTGTTGCCCCGGCTGTCCCTGCCACTGCTGCACCGGCTGTCCAGCCCAAGGCTGCTGAACCCATTGTCCAGCCGGTTGTCCAGCATACTGTCCCTCCGTACCGTGAGGCTGCATCTCATAAGCGCCCCGAAACCCAGCATACCTGCCCTTCCCGCCAAACACCCACTTAACACCACCCCTCGACCTAACCAGCACCCACAAACTACCCAGCACAGCGAGCGCCGCAACAGCCATGGGCAGTAAGAAAAAGCGCATCGCCTTTGCAGTCCCACACGCCGACGCGGCCCAGCCCTCATTAGGAAAGAACTCGTTAATCTGGCACGCCCACGTTTCCCTCGTGTGCTCCTGGCCCGCATCGCCTGCATCGCGGTAACTCTGCCATGACCCATCGCTCGTCTGCGTCGCCGTTGTGTAGCCAAAGGCTGCCAGGCTACCAGCTGCCAGGACCAGATTACTCAACAGCACGATCCACACCCACATGCGCTCATGTCCTGCTGTGCCTTCCACTCTTCTCAACTGCCATATCCCCGCGCCGTCCACCAGGGCGACAGCATAGGCTACTATGCATAGTCCTAGTATCGCGTACGTAGGCCCATGGTTGATGTCGAGCGCAACGTCGGTGTCGGCGTTGGTACCAGGGCGCGACAGCGTGGTTTGAAACTCGCCCGTGGAGTAGCCACGCTGGATGTTACTCTGGAATATGCTCTTGGATACGCGCTCGAGGATCGTGGTTATGGCGGTCAAGGGGAAGAGGAGGAGGAGTGGAGGTGTAAGGAGGAGGACGGTGCGACAGCCGTTACTGCGCATTTTGGCGGTTGTTTTGCGGTTCGGCGGGCGACAATGCGATAATTTGTGACTTCAAGGAGGGGAGTAACTGGCAGCGCGCAAGGACAGCTGCCCTGCTTTTGCTGGTTTACTGGTAGCTGGTGCTAGGATGGCCATGGTGACTCGCTGGTGGCGGCGAAAGCGGTGGGCAAGACGCGAAGGAACGCCTAAAGGAATCGTGCCCGGACGTCAATAAAGCCGTGCTTGGCGATAGCAATAAAGCATACGGCCTTCATTCCGACTCTCTTGGCTGTTGTGATGGACGTCATACCACTACAAAGCCGCAATAGCGTGTATGGTGTATGGTGCGCGTCTTGCAAAGAGGAGACGATCGACGCGCGCTCACGTGGTAGGCCATGTCTGCTAACCTTGGAAAGTGGAGATGCTACCCCATCACACGAAGAGTTAGTTCATAAGAAACGTGAGATGTAGTAAAAGAGCAGAGCCTTTCAGCGAATTCACTCAAAATTGTAAATATGAATATACGATCATGAAAGTTTGGCGATTACTTTTGCTCAAAAGCCATCAAAGGCCGTCTATGGGTATAGCTTAGATCTAGTTCCCAACCTGGAGATCTAACAGAGAAAAAACAACAAGAGCATTACAACATATATATCCGCGCCAACACGCTATTGCTTTTGTAAGATGAGAAAATTCATCATTGCGGCGCTCCAATAGCCTGCAATTTCGCCAACTCAAAGTATACGCCCTTCTTGGCCACCAAGTCCTCATGTCTACCCTTCTCCACGACCTTGCCCTGGTCAAACACGTAGATTACATCTGCATGTTGAATTGTACTGAGGCGATGGGCAATGGCGATTGTGGTGCGGCCCTTGGACGCCGAGTCCAGGGCGGCTTGTACGACGCGCTCGGATGTGGAGTCGAGAGCCGAGGTAGCTTCGTCGAGAAGGAGGACCTTCGGATCACGGAGGAGTGCACGAGCGATTGCAATGCGTTGGCGCTGGGAAGCATTAGTATGTGTGATGCGGGAGGTGTGGGGAGAGAAGAACTTACTTGGCCACCGGAAAGAAGAGCACCCTTTGCGCCGACGAGAGTGTTGAAACCGTCTGGCAATGAGGTTATGAACTCGTAGATGTTGGCGTCTTTGCAAGCTTGGATGACTACATCATCGCTCAGGTCTTCCTTATCGGCAAGGATGTTCTCGCGGATCGTGCCTGTGTAGAGCGTGGTCTCTTGGCTCACAATCGCTAGTTGCGCTCGGTAGTCTTGAAGGTTGTAGTCGATCAAGTCCACATCGTCGACAAGCACGGAACCGCTAGTCGGGTCGTAGAATCGTTCAAGCATCTGCATCACAGTCGACTTTCCAGATCCAGATGCACCGACTAGCGCGATAAACTGGCCGGGCTCGGCAGAAAGGCTGACTCCACGCAGAACACGATGGTCTGGTCGTCCAGGGTATGTGAAGCGGACATCCTGCAGTTGGACTTTGCCAACAAGGCGATCGATTTTCTTGCCATCTGGGGACCAGTGGTCGATCTTCGGGACGCGGTTCAGGAATGACTTGAGGAGCTTGGCGGCATCCTTGGCCTCACCCATGTCAGGTGCGAAGGAGAAGATGGCACCTGCGGATTGAGCACCGTTGATAATGGCGGAGTAGACGACGAAAAACTGTAGGACGTTGTACTCTTGGTTGAAAAGTAGGCGACCTCCGTACCAGAAAACAAGGGCAAAGATGAACATGTTCAGACCTTGAGATGTAGCGTAAAGGACTGCCGACACATTGGTGAACTTGAAGTAACCCTTGGCCTGATCCGCAAGCTTGGTGTGGTATTCACCGAGAAGATGCTTTTCCAGGGAGAGCGAAGCAACAGTGCGGATGGAAGAGGCTGCCTCACAGGCGAAACTCGCCGCATCGGATGTCTCCTTGGTTCGCTTTTCCATGCGCGTAAGGGCGTAGAAACGGAAGTAACCACATCCAATGACGAGGGGAATGGTGGAGGAGCAAACCAGAGCCAGCTTCCATCCAAAAGACATTCCGACGATGAAGGCGACGATAATGGAAGATGCTGCGCTGACAATCGTTCCAAGGGTAGAGCCACTGAGACCCGCAAGACGGTTTGCCTCCGAAGAAAGGAAGTTGCTGAGAGCTCCAGAGGTGACTGTGTCGCCGTCGAAGAACTCCATATCCTGGCGAAGCATGGCTCCGAAAGCACGTGTGCGAACGCTGCCGACAAGTCTGGCGGACCCTCTAGACAGCGTCAGACCTTGGACGTAGTAGAAGAAGCCGATAACAAGACCGAGCATAAGGAACATGTAGCACCAAAAGCCCGAGTTGAGTCCACCGAGGGAAGTGCCAGGCGACAGAAGCGAGTTGATAGAGTTACCGAGGAAGATGGCCTGGATGGCGGGGTTGCACCCAGCGAGGAAACTGAAGACCAGACCGATGGTCATGGTCATGTGCTCGCCCTTGTTCATCTCCCAACTAAACTTGATCAGCTGCCAGTTGCTGTACTCCTTATCGTCGTCGCTCTTCTTGGTCTGGAATTCGGAAGGAGCGGTTGTCGTGGTTCGCAACAAAGCAAGCTTCTGCTCATCTGCTTCGCCTCCTGTTGATTTCTCGGGGTCGTCCAGAAGTGTCATCCTGTTGGCAGGGCTAATCTTAGAGGTGAGTTCTTGAGCCTGTACGAGACTTGCGTATACGGATTTGAGGTCAATCAGCTCTTGGTGAGTACCTTGTTCGACGATTCGTCCTAGGGCCATAACCACAATGTTGTCGGCCTTTTTGATGGTGGAGAGTCGGTGGGCGATGACGATCGTTGTTCGTCCTTCTGATGCTCGGTCAAGCGCGTCCTGAACCAAGCTCTCGGACCTGGTATCCAAAGCGGCCGTGGCTTCGTCTAGAAGAAGAATCTTGGGGTCAGAAACAATAGCACGAGCGATGGCGATACGCTGCTTCTGTCCACCAGAAAGCAGTCCACCACGCTCTCCAACCTTAGTTTGGTATTTCTCTGGAAGGTCCATGATGAAGTCGTGAGCGTTGGCGATCTTGGCAGCGTTTTCGATAAGTTCCATCTTCTTCTCGTCGGAAACACCTGCATACTCGGTGTTTACCAATCCGTGTAAAATACTTTCGTAGATGGTTGTGCTGAATAGTATGGGCTCCTGGCTGACGATAGCCATATGCTGACGCAACCAACGTAGGTTCAAGGTAGTGATGTCGCGGCCATCTAGGAATATCTCTCCTTCCATTGGCAGGTAGAATCGCTCCAAAAGTCCAACGATTGTAGATTTTCCAGATCCAGATGCGCCGACGAGCGCAATCATCTTACCCGCGGGAACGTTCAGGTTGAATTCATCCAACACCACGGTGTCCGGTCGGGAAGGGTAAACGTGCTTGAGATTCTTGAATTCGATGTTTCCCACAAAGTCGTCCGGAATGATGCCAGCGTCGGTTTCCGGGTCGATGGGCGAGTTTCGTTCAATGGTATTGAAAACCTTGGTAGCAGCCGCGGTGGCTCCACCGAAAGCCTGAATATGAGGCAAGTTCTGTCCGATGGAGAAACCAGCAATCATGAGGGCCATGACCACGGTGAGAATGTTGGAGACACCCAGGTCCCCGTCATCCAGGAATCGCTTTCCTTGCCAGAAGGCCAGAGCATATTGCAGGTTTAGGACACCCATCATTCCAGCAATCATCATCGACAACCAAAACTTCGCCCTGTAGTCGAGCACAGTGGCGCGATCCACGAAAGCCTTGTACTTCTCCTCGAGGCGCTTCTGAGTTCCGAATGCGGCGACGTTGCGAGCTGAAGAAAGCACTTCCTCAGCCAAGGAAGCAGCTGTAGCATATTCGTCGATGGATAGAGTTTGTGCCTTCTTCATCAAAGTACCGTTGACGCCCATCATCAAGATCAACGCAAACGTAGCAGCCAGCATGATCAAGGAGAGCTTCCACGATCTGATGAATCCGATGATGATGGCAGACACGAACATGGAAACTCCGGTAACAAATAAACCAATCTTCTGACCGATACCGTCCTGGACCAGGTTCATGTCGGAGCTGATGCGGGTAGTCACCTCGCCACTTCCCAAGAAATCGAAAAAGGCAATGTTTTGCCTGAAGATGGCGCGAAGATAGAGCTCCCGAATCGTTCGTGTGATGCGTTCTCCGGTGTATGAAAATCCAATGATACTGATGTACGAGGTAACAAACGATCCGATACCTAAGTAGACAAAGTATAGCGTAAATGTGTTGATCTGGTCCTGGAATTTTGCAGCGGCGACTGCATCGACTGAGAAACTGGTAAAACTTCCGGCGAAGTTACCGTAAACAAGCTATACGATGTCAGCTTCCGATTCTCGCGTTTATCCCAATGTCATGTGACGTGGAGAGCCTGCCCATTCTCTGCAAGACAGGAAAACTACTTTGCTACGCCGGTATTTGATCTTGTTACTTACCGTCATTAAAGGCATTACTGCACCAGCCGCAATACTGGAGATCAATGCCACAACCATGACAGCCTTGTCTTGCGCGGTCGCATATCGAAACAAAGAGAAGTAGCCAACGGTAAGATTCGGCGCCGTTAATTGCCTGTCGATGATATCTTTCTCTTGATCGCTGAGACCAGCCGTAGGTGGCTTGGCCTCCTTTTCCTCCTGAACTTCATGCTTCTCGTCAACGGCCGCCGAGATGGCCTCTCCCGTGGCCTTGGCCGTGTCGTCGTGATCCATGCTCAAGTGGTGGTGAGCTTGCCGTAGTTGCCACTGATACTTGGCAGGCAGCGATTAAAGTAAGTAACCTCCAGGATGTCTGGGGAGGGGGGAAGTGTGGACGAAGAAGAAGAAGGGAGTTCGCCTGCAATTCCCTTGAGATCCTCTATTGCGCCACTCACGGGCCGCAAAGATTAGAGATCCTTGTTGGGTAGGAGGGTAGGACCGAGGCCCTGTGCAGTGTCGGTTCCGCTAGCCTTGTTGGGGTGTAGTCTACGGCTCAAGCTTCTCGGTTCGACGGCCGTCGACCCCAAAAAGTGGATGACGCGTGCGGGCTCGTTTCGTCCGGGCACTAGGGGATACGGAAAATACGGTGGGAGGATAATACACTATAGGTGAACTGCAACTGGCCCGAGACAGAAGCCACGCCGATGATGCATTCACTGTAGCGGAGGCAGAACCGAAGAACAGCAAAGGTGTTAAGGGTATGCTAGACGCTCTAGGCAGGTAGAAACGCGTATGATGGTGCGTAAGACGGAACGGAGGTGAAAGGAGGCGCCTTATGTATGTCGGCGCAAATATGTCTGCCTGAAGCTGGTTTCGGTCATCTTTGACCACCAGCACAGCTACCATGCTCCCCACAAACTCACCGAGTGCGAGAGATCCGAAAGTTCTAGTGCGAGGGCGCAATCGGGAATGACCAATGACCGGAGCTCGGGGGTTACATAAGTCCCGATGCTAGAAGCACGCTCTAGTGCAACGCCCCCGCGTACCTAAACGACGAATACGCCCCTCATCTCATCAGTCACTGCGCGCATTCAACCCCAACAAGCTCTAACTCTGACCGGGGCACTGTAGTTTGAGACTGCTTAGGAAAGTATAGACGAGATGTACGAAGGCATTGTCGCCATTCTTTTCGTCCGAACAGGTGGTCAGCGGTGACGCGCGCCCTCGAAATCGGTGAGCAGCCTGCTCATGACTCTACGTTGTGTCACCTCAGATTTAGGCCCACCGACCGGTGATTCAAGATCACAATGGTGAGTTGAGTTGAGCCATTCCTGGTCCGTGTGGATAGATGGCGGCACAGAACAAGCTACTATCAATCGCACGCTTGCCGGTAAAAAGCAATCGCTCAACGTTTTAATTGTTTATTGAACTGTTTTCCTTTTCGATATGAGGCACCTCAAAGGACTGGGGAACAGCACGCGCACCGGATAATTGAGGCACTTCGGCCGCCCGTATCGAGTCAGAGCAGGAGTAATGCTATAAAGCATGGAACAGCATTTTGATGAGCAGAAGATAATCGTCTAAGCAAGGCGTAACGAAAATCGGTTGTATAACCATCAATCCCCAGAAGGGCGGCGTTAGAAGGGCGAAGGGCGTCCTGGATCTTCATAGGCGACACAAGCCTTTATGTTCCCTCTACCGCACCTTGGGTTTGTATATCTAAGTTCCCAGCAGGGACGTATACGAATAGCAAATCCATCCTGCATCATTTACTAAGAGCGTGAACGCATTGCGTCCAATACATCGGCTGTGTACAGGGGCCTCCACGCCCTCACTCCACGCAATTCTTTACCTTGCACTTCTCAGCCACTGGCGATGGCTTGGTTTTCGTGGTAGGACAGCAACGAAGAGGCTACCTTAAAAACTCGACGAAGGGGCTTCGTAAGTTAAGAAGGAAATGATAAGGTGGAAAGGAGCCCAAGGTGCGTTGTCTATATCGAGTTGCCATGGCGTCGTAGGACTTTACTCCAAGTGGATCTATACTCCAGACACCATATTCCAGTTCCACTCACTCTTGCGGTCCCTATCTCATCCCTCCTACGCATTCGTCTCCACACCCATGTACCCCACGCTCCCCTCCAATTTCGTCCAAGGCGCAAACGCTACACCAAAAGTTAGTCTCACGGCTCCAGAGCACACTCAACACCCTCAAGCAATCAAGCGAACAAAAACAGCACTTACGATTCCCACTCCTCCCCAACACGCCCTCCAGCCCCGGGAAATGTCTCCCCAGAACCGTCTTCATCCCTCCGCTCTGCACCCACTCCAACCCAACCTTACTATACGTCTCCTCACTCCAATCCCCCGCAATAAACCGATCACTCTTCAACCTGCGACTAGCCATGAGGATGAAAACGCGAAACGCCGTATCGCTAAACCCGAACCCGGCGGGCAACGGCTCCGCTAGACATCCGACCAGCAAGTCCAGTCTCTCGACATCGCCGTCATACAGCGTCGAAAGTTGCTGACTCACAGCCTCATCCCCGCCTGTTAGAGCGAGGAAATCAGACACGGGAGGGAGATGGAAAAGACGGCGGAAGGCGTTGTAGCGCGGGACGCCGCGTTCCCTGTCGCGCAGGATATCGATAGTGCCGAGGTCAATATGGCGGCCATCTGGCGTGTGGAGGTCGCGTAGAAAGGAGGGTGTGTTGTTCAGTGTGATAGCGCCAGGGTAGTTTATCCCGAAGCTGTAGAATATGTCGCTGAAGTCTAGACCGGATGTTTCAAGCGGTGACCGCGTGCGCTCAAAGGCTACGTCGCGGATGGGCGTAGTGGTTGTGTGGGCGCCGCTGCGCGAGGAGAAGAAGGCGATGGAGTCTGGGATCAAGGCGTGCATCCGGTATACACTGACGAACTCCTCGGTTAAAGAGTAGGGCGCTGCGTGGTGGTCTACTGTCGACCCTGGGATGCCGGAAAGAGCTTCGGACGTCTTTGACACGCGACCGAGTAGCTTGTAGAGGCGCTCGCCTAGGACGCCCCACCAGTTTGCGTTCATGGAGATGTCGAGGACGGGGTGCGCGAGGATGGCTGGCGTCCACTCTACGGTGTGGATCTTGGCCATTAGGGCGCAGTTTACCAGGCGCGCTGTGTCGAAGATTTCTTCGGCAGACCAGTCGGTGTATGAGGTGAGGAGTGCGTCGCAGATGGCGTTGTGCTCGAGGACGAAGAGCGTGTGCAGCATTTCTAGGCCGAGCCACCAGTTTGTCATGAAGCCTGTTTGGGGGATGCCTTCTGCGTCGCGGGGGAGAAATGTCGCGAGTTTTTGTTCGTCGACTTCGAGCTTTCCGTTTTTAGCTTTTCCGCGTAGTTCTGCTGTACGCATCTCAGTACTTCCGTAGATTTGGCTGCCGTCCCACCAGTGTGTATTGGTATTCTTGTATGCTGGTGCTATCTCGTCTGCTTTGTTGAGAGGTGTATCAGCTTGTGTCTTCTCAATCGCCATTCTGCCATCTGCGGAACTCCAGTTGTCGCCCTCAGGGAGTGGAACGTTGAACTTCTCCGTGGTTGAATTTTCGTGCTGAAACCAGTCGTGGACTTGGAATTGAATCCATGCCGCAGCTAACAGATTCAGGCTTGTTGCAGGCTTGAAGGTATCTCTCTTCATCAGACTCTCGCTGATGAGTCTCGGGTTTGGCGTCATCAGTTCTTCCTCACTTGGCTTAGCGGTAAACTCCCTGGGTACGTTGCGGCCGAACCGCATGCCAGTACACCCCATCTTGGGCGCGTCAAGATCGTTGAACAAGCCATCTGAATGCCGGGTATGCAGATACTGCTGATCAGAAAGATGAGGACAGCCAGGAATGCCTTGATCCGAAGAAGACGGGTAGACGTCGTAGAGGTTCTTCTGTCGGAGTTCATAACGGAGAGCTGCAGCGTTAAGTACACCGAGATAGGTGGGCAGTTTGTGCCATGGAATGAATTTGTTAACGCCTTTAAAGATATAGATGAGAGCGCGTTGGGCGAAGCTTGGGGTGTAGGCGTAGACTTTTGGCTCCATTTTAGTAGAAACACCCATGACTGCCGGTCCTCTGGATGATATCGACACAATAAACTAGATACGAACAGAGATGAGTTAGAGAGTGGAGAGGGGCTTGCTCAAATATATCGAGAGACCTTCCATAGCCACAGAATCACAAGCAGGTCAGAGTCATCGAGGCTGAGCTACGCGTTCAGCCCCATGCAACATGGTAGTCAGAAACGCCAAAGAATTGGAAATGACAAAAGGGCAGTAGTAAGAAGATCTTGAAATCATTGCACAGGGAACCAACCAGTCGATCCTCATAAGGCGACGTGCACGGCACTCCGTTGAACGCGTCTCACTATATTTTTCAGCTCGCTGATGTACCCTAGTATCTACCTGATTCTCAGCTCAATTCAGCCTTGGATATTGCTCCGTGACTGGGGTGAAGCAAGCCAATCGTAAGGTTCCTGGTTACACAGTAATATGTGTTGTGGGGCGGCTTATCTCATCCGACAACCGGTCACGCTCATAGGCGAATGCCGCTGATGGCTAAACATAAGTAAATGTCCATGTGATAGTCGTCTGTTGAACCCTTAAGCAATATCGAGTGGTTGGAGGTCGGTGGAATACAATCTCGTCTAGGCAACCTACCTTGGAGCAGTTGCCTGATGGTTGCAGGTCAGAAACCCAGGCGCCCCAAAGTCTCATACAATCCTGGATTGGCCCCAGGTATCACGAGCTCGATCTTGGGTCGGGAATATGTTGGCGCAGTTTGAAGTTACTTGACCCCTCGGTATCCGTATTGCTAGCGTGTAGAACTCATTTGGATCTTGGCGTCTCGTGGCTTCCCTGCATCAATGCATGTACCGCATAGGCGCCAGTGATCTCGTCGTGAGGAGTATACGCACCAATGAATGCATCGCCAATCAATTGCTAACCCTTCACTATGTGCCGCACAAAATTTCATTGCATGCGACATTGGGTGGCTGAGTATTCCAGCGATATGGATCGTAAGAGGAGTCTGTGATTTTCAAACTTCCTCACGCAGGTTTTTTGGACATTGCGATGACGAGGAAATCGGGTGACTAGGAGCTGACGGGGTGGATTGAGCGCATGGGATCGTCGGGGTTGCAAGTGCGTGCGTCCTTGTCCGACTGTTGTTGTTGTCAAGATTATGAATGATGAAAACATTCCTCTGCAGTTTCCCACACACGTGGGCTGTGTGGGTAAAGTGTGCACGGGTTGGCGCTTCTAGAAGGCTAATGCTGCCCCGGTGGACACATCTACGAGGTGCAGCGAAGGGAGGCATGGCCTGGCGATTGGGTCCCTCGTGATAGTAATCCGGGCTACGTGCCTGAGTAGGGGTAGTAGATCTGCACATGCGTTTCAATGGTGGCTGAATAGATGGCGCGGATGCACAAATGATTGCGGTGTGAATTTCGACTTGAGACCTATGTGTATACACATCAATCAGTTGCTGTCTTCTAAACACACTCCCGCAAGGCTTCACTTACCAGAAGATAATGTACCCGCCATAGTATCGACCTTCTTCGCCGCTCTCCGCCCAGAGGTTTAGCGTCCAAAGCCACACCGCAGATGCAATCGGAATGAGCAAGCTTACAGCAAAAAAAGCCACGACAGAGACTCGCTTTGCGGTCTCCATGCGAATCGAGAAGAGAACAGGCATATGTAAAAGCAGTATCACCACGTCCGTTCCAAGGTTCCAAGCGGCCTGCCAATAGAAGACCACTCTGAGGTCGAAGCAATGAGCGGCTCCTCCGTGCTCAAGTATGGCAGGTGAAAATGCGTACGAGGGGCTTTTCGGACCCTGGAAGGTGATAATGAAGATCTTCAGAGCACTGACGGCAGTGACAAGGATGATGGCGATTTGGACGATCTTGCGGAAAGTTCGTTGAGTCGCAAAACTAAGGTAGACTAGTAGTATGACGATGGTGTTAGCATATGGTTTGATGTGGTATTTGGATCTTGTCGACCTACACAACAGTATCGGGAGCTTGATCAAGGTCATGATGGATAGGTAGCCGATATGATACGAATGCCCTTTTTCTTGGTTAGGGCGAATCAAGTAATCAGCCGGTACTGGGTGCCTTACAGCTCACAGCGAATCCAAAGTTCCAGTACTTCATAAGTGCTTCTTTCTGTTCGGCAGTGGACTTCCTCAGTATATCAGTATGTTGTTTCAACGTGCTGTGGCGGAAAGTATGGCGTGGAAAGCTTACATCTGGCTCGAACGGTGCTAGAGCCCTGGTTCCTGTGCCGAAAAGCAGTTGGTAATAGTTGCATACGCATAATCCCCATGCGAATATCTGTCGCAAATCAGTGCTTGACTCCTTGGTATGTAGTAAACTACCTTACCACTGCGATAGCCATTATGTAGTCGCTTCCTTGGAGTCTCCCAACAATCCATCTCCGCGTGTATAGACTGATATCCAACTAGTACACGGGGAGGGGATCTAAAGCACAGTAGACGGACCGAATGGCGATGGCCAACGTCGAAGCCCTTGCGAGAGTGTATTCGGTAATCTTAATTGTGGGCCGTAGATCATACGGAGTGAACATCTTGGCCCCCATGATGACCGGCTCCTATCAGAGGAAAAAGAAAAGAACAATTGAAGATGTATGATAAAATAGACGAAGAGAAAAGAGCCTTTAGGGACGAAAGAAGTGAAGATACGCCCTTGCGGGCAGGCGCCCGCTTGGAAGCCAGTGGTGAGCCTAGTTTTCCAGCTGGCGATAGATCCGTAACACTGGGATGCGTCTATGACTAGACAGGTATGAGGCACAGTTCGCGTTGATAAGTCGAGATGCCATGGCGCAACGACTAAGTAGAAGTTGGGGCGGGCATTTCTCGAGATTTGCAAATACCTCGAAACCACGTGCTCTAGACGCCGCACTTTGAGGCGTGTTGCACACCCGTAGCAGATCGCGTCAGCCTTGTGAGACACAGATTTGCTGTGCAGATTGAGATGGCAGGGGAAAGTGCTACTCCCGGTACTATTGGTGGTTGCCTGATCAATTTCTCGACAATGGCGGTAATCTCCCAGTGGTCCGCGGAGTTGATGTACAGGAGATGTACTTGCCCTCCCTTGGTATTCTTTCCAGTCCCGTATTAAATCCGCTCTGGACAGACACTTGATTGATCAGGTTATGCACACGATAAGCATGTACTGGTGTGAGAAAGATCCGAACCAACCGGAACGCTATCCGCGTTGGTGATGCGTAGTCATCGAGGGCCTTGAATTAGAGAATCCTAGAAGTGGCGTACGACCAAGAGTCGATACTGCAGTCCCTTCCTCGGATATGTTTCCTCGGATTATTCACGACTTGAAATGTTAAGAGCTAGTCGACGATCAATTGTGTCACGTCTCTCTTGCGAACGATACTGGACATTGCGGCCACGCGCCCTAAGCGAAAGAAGCAAGCGTGAGCTTAATGGCCTGAGGAGAGAGGCATGGTGCGTCGTTTTCTGCCAAAAACAATTATCCCCGACTAGTCCTGTGTTGGTGTCCGCCAGTGCGATACCAGTCACCCCACGCAGGCATCTGGTAGCTGACTGGACGATGAAGGGCGATGCGGGGATCCCGGAACATTGCATGAAAATCAATAGAAAATTCCATGTCCACGAGACTGGTCTCTTTTTCCGAGGCTTCGCACCCTTGTCATCTGGACACGATCTTCGAGTGTCGATCCTGAAGGGACGTGTTGGCAGGCGATTATCGCGAGGCTGTGTCGAAGGTCCCAGAACACTGAGCCATCTCGCTGGAGTGACGACATGGAGATTCGACGACAGGGGGTGTGGACAATAGGCGAGAGTGTGATGGTCACGGACGCGTTACATTTTCACGAGCTGGGTGCCAATGGGTCACATCCGTGCGTCATTGTATGGAGATGCGAGCAGACACTGCTGTCGAATAAAATATATCTGCGACACACCCAGGCAGCGAGTGTCGTCAGCTTCCTTTGGTAAGAAAAAGGAGTGGGACTGCAAGAGAGCTGGAGGTCAAGCTGCAACGATGCCCACGGCGCATACGAGGCCGTGGTGGTTGGGCGATGACTGGCGCCATTGGAGGTAGCGTGAACAGGAAGATGAGCTAAGGGGTGTGTGTGCCTGGGGGTCTAAAACGCTCAGGGTCTGCGCATACGTCAGCCCCACGTGATGATCAACATTGGGAGCAGGAGCAATGATGGAAATCACCATGCGCTTGCTGCCCAGCGCTTCACTTCCAAGTTTGACTCCTCCAACGCGCTCACGTCTCAGTATTGAAAGCGCAGCCATCCCGAATTGTTGCCTGTTCCGAGCTAGCTGTGTTGCGTGCAGAAAGACTCGTGCCCTGCTGTTGATTAATGGTCAAGGGTGTATCCCACTCGGCAACTTCCTTGAAAGCGACAACCACCACCGCGTGACGACAGAAGCACAGCTTTCCAGACCATAGGCCCGATTCGCGACAAGTCGTATAGAGTGCAGCGCGCTCCCATACCTGGGTATCCTACAGCTACACCACCTGGACGCCGTCAGATTCCTCACCATGAACGCGACCGAGAACGCAGCCCCGGCCGCCCAGCAGCCCAACCCGCCCGCATCCGCCTCGACGGTTTCGCGCGAAGCCAAGTCTGCAGACAGCAACAGCATCCTGGGCAAGGGAAAGAAGCTGTTCGGACTGGGGAAAAAGAAGGGAGGAGAGGCGGATAAACAGTCACCAGAGCCGGCGGGCGCGACTGCGACATCGACCACGGGCGCACCGACACTGCTCCCCTCCCCTCCCATGTCCCCTCCAGAGCAGAGGGCGTCACCGCGAGGCAGCCCGCGCATGCTGCCCGTCGGCGCATCGCCTAGTCGTCGCATCCGCTCTACATCGCCTGGTCTCCACAGCCCAGCGTCGTCGCTCATCTTCGAGCGCAACGTGCAAGAGCCTGAACCCTCGGTCGATGTCCCCGCACACATCAAGACGGAAGACCACATACCACCCGCCCTGGATGCGACGTCATTGGCCATCACCGACAACCACCTCAACCCCGATGAGGTCGAGATTGTAACGCACACGGCGCATCAGCCAGCCGCCGTCGCAGTCGCAGGCAGCATGACTGATTCCATCCACTCGCCTCCCCTGCCGCGCGAGGAGTCGGCGGCCTCGAGCCATTTCGATGTGTCAGATGCAGTGGCGCCCGGCTACGGCTCACTGGATACCACGGACCCACGTCGCCTGAGCTTTATTTCCTTCGCAGATGTGGTCCAGGCCGAACACGTCGAGCACGACAGGCAGGAGGTTTTGGGCGCAACGTCGGGCGAGGCTCTGCAGTTCATGAGCCTCTCGTCGACAGCCAACCGCTCGCCCTCGCCAGTAAGGTCGGTAGCGTCTTCGCCCCCAACCACAAGCGGCGCCGCTTCCCCCAAGCCCACCGACCTAGCACGCACACGGTCTCCCACCAGCCCCACGTCCCCTATAGTCCTCGGCAGCCAAAACCCAACATCAGGCGAGGAACTACCCGTACAGATTGAGACGATGCGACAGGCACTACGCAAAACCCACTCTGGCGATCTGAGCGGTGCGCGGTCCCAGCCATTGAGTGCTGTGAGTCTGGAGGATAGCGCGGCTGACAAGCCCCCTTTCAAGTGAGGGCGCATTTAGGGGCATACGAGTAGAAGCTGCATGAATGCAGTGAGACGAAGATTCCTTTTCATTTCTTTGATAGCAGTACTTGGGAGCTTATAGGCAGGCTGTGGAGCTTATTGGTTGGTTCAGATATCCATACGGCGATGTTTTCAAGGGCTGGGGTTTATTTTCTGGCTGAGACGCACGACGACGGGGCTATGATTTGATGCGCCCTTATATGCGTTGCTACTATTCGACACCAATTCTATGCACTTATCTTTGTTTGCACTGATGTCTACTGCATGCGTGTTGCGGAAAGGATGCTGCTGATAGCCGTTGTTCCTGGTCGTTGATATGATGTGATCAGCGGCCGCGTGCCTTGGACGTCTTGTCCCTTGCAGCACCGATGGACGGTGGCAAGGTCCCAACAGCGAGGTCGCTTGCAGGCTGGCGTATCCCATTCGACTCGCTAGACTCTCGGGCGGACATGGGGTTCCTGCGATGCGCGTGAGGGTGTGTTGCAGTGGCAGCTGTGAGGTCGTCCGGGGAGCTGCAGATAGATGAGCAATCAGGCACAGGCACGCTGGGCATCAAAGCGCATCAGCAACAGCAACCTCAGTCATGTTGGACACGTTTGCCGCCATTGCAGTTAACGGCGAAACAGCGACACATAGCCAGCAAAAACAGCAGCAAAGTCCTTCTCGCGCCAATTCGGCGGATTAATTTAGGCGATTTGACATAGGACCGCCAAGCGCAGTCCTTAGTCCTGCAGCAGGACATCGAAGCTCGCTAGGGTCCAGCAGTGGGCCTCAAACCTCACCTGGGGCACGTACTACTGTCCATTTTGCCCGCGCAACGAGGCATGCGATGCGCCCTACGAAACCGATAGCCAACCTCGCTGCGCCCTCGACCCTCGTGCCCGTCGCACTGCCAGCGCCCCGGGTACCTGCTGCAAGAGCTGGGCCGCCTGTCGTGTGTCAATGAACAGCATCAGGCACAGCAGCGGTCCGCACCCATGGACCAGCAAAGACGAAACCGGCGGGAGGTGAGCGCCATCGAGGCTGCCCAGGGAGCCTTTGGCCACGAGAGGCCGCGGGATGACCGCAAGGGAACCACCATCCGCACCGTTACGCCCGACGAGCCCTCGATACCCGAAGACGGCGTCCCCAGCGAGCACTTCTCCCCACCCAACAGCCCCCGCTCCCACAATAGCCACGTCTCCTCGCGCACTGGCAATCCGCGCTCCTTTGTCGCCCGCGCCTCGAGCGACTCCGACTACCGCAATGCGCGAGAGCCAGCTCGGCCGCGCACCAGGACGCTGGAGGAGAGGAGCACGCGGGAACGGTCGCCGTCGAGTGTCTTTGGCACCGGCCGCCATCGTATCGGCTCCGTCGCCAGCTCGCAGTCCAACTACCAGAGTCTCGAGGAGTCGGTTGTGACTTCCATAGGCCACATCTCCACCATCTCCCCACCTTCCCAGCCGCCCCCGCCCCGAACATCCAGCACCAACAGCCGCGGCCGCCTGTTGAAGCAGCAGCAGCAGCAACACCAGCCGCGCGCCTCCTCGCCCATGACCTCGCCCACCAGCGTGCCGCCCGAATCATGGGTCTCGCCCGTGCCAGCCTCGGATGCGAAGAAGCTCAAGGCCCTTATGCGCTCCACGTGCGGCAAGATGCAGGGTCTGTTGGCATTCCGGAGGGGCGAGCAGAACCCCTGGGGTCTCTCGTACTGCTACATCAACGACGAGGCCGGCAGTCTGGTCTACGAGCCCAAGAACGACACATCCTATACCCGCACCCTGATACCAGATCTGCGGGGCTGCCACGTGAAGAGCGATTACGATGGGGAAGCTTACACGGCGTACATACATGTCGTGGTGCACAACTCCAAGCTGGAGGTCCATCTGCGCCCGCCAACCCAGGAGGAGTTTGACTCGTGGTTTGCGGCCCTCTTGTGCTGGTCGCCCATGCGTCCAAAGGGCATACAGAACAGAATGGCGAAACCCCAAGCTCCCGTCATGATAGAGCGCCGACTGACCGACAGCAGACGACACTCCGAGGTGTCGCTGCTAAAAGAGTCGCCCAAGAAAGAAGCGCCCATTATAAAAGTCGGCAAGATGATCTACTGGGACACAAGTGTAACATACAGCAACACAGGCACCCCCAAAGGCAACGGACCCGCAGGCCGACCACAAGCGTACCGAGTGCAGAGCCACGGATCCCGCCGATGGAGAAGAGTATCGTGCACACTCCGCGAGAACGGAGAGCTCAAGCTATACTCTGACACCGACGTCACCCTCGTTTCTACCATCCAGCTTTCCCAACTCTCGCGCTGCGCCGTCCAGAGATTGGATCCTTCTGTTCTGGATAACGAGTTTTGCATTGCCATATATCCCCAGTACACCGCCGCTTCCTCTTCTGCGTTAGCAATATTGCGGCCTATATTCCTATCACTCGAGTCGCGCGTCCTGTATGAGGTTTGGATAGTCTTGTTACGCGCATTTACCGTCCCGCAACTGTACGGGCCGAAATCAGATGCTATGAGCGAGGAAGGAACTCTGTCCCCCACCTTCGGCACGCAAGACATGTTTCGCATGGAAAAGTCATTATTCGTGCGAGTCATCGAGGCCAAGCTGATACCGCCTGTCAGCCCGAAAGTTGCCGACAGCAACGGTACCACCCCAATAAGGCCTTCTTCATCTGCTACGACGAACCCCGGAGGATATCTCGTGGAGCTACTGCTGGACGGAGAGACGCGCGCCCGGACCATGGTTAAGAACGAAGGCAACAATCCGTTCTGGAGAGAAGAGTTTGAGTTCCTAGATCTGCCAGCGCTACACACAGCATCACTGCTACTGAAGAAGCGACCACCAAGCTACACGCGCAACGAGAAGAGCGTCTTCGATTCGTCCGTGAGCGCAGACCCATATGTCTCCGAAGGTGGATACGCTGGCATATCCTTTGATCAGACACTAGGGAAGACAGACATATACCTTGACGATCTCGGTCCGAACCAAGAGATGGAAAAGTGGTGGCCACTCATAAACATGTATGGTAACAGTGTCGGCGAGGTTCTCGTAAAGGTCAGCAGCGAGGAATGCGCAATTCTCATGGCTCGCGACTACTACCCTCTCTCCGAGCTTCTCCACAGGTTCTCCAACGGAATAACACTACAGATCGCCCAGATGATTCCGAACGAACTCAGGAGGCTGTCCGAGTATCTTCTGAACATCTTCCAGGTTTCCGGAGCAGCAGTCGACTGGATATGTGCACTCGTCGAGGAGGAGATCGATGGCACCCTCAAAGAGTCACCAGCAAGTCGCTTACGATTCAGCAAGAGATTGGGTTCAAGTGAATCGAACGAGTCGCCAATGAATGCTTTTGGGTCTGCAAGCGATCGAGAGCTCTTTGTACGAGACATGGGCAACAACGCTAAATTGGAGGCCAACCTACTCTTCCGCGGCAACACGCTCTTGACAAAGTCTCTGGACCTGCACATGAGGCGCCTAGGCAAAGAGTATCTCGAGGAGACACTGAGTGAAAAGTTGAGGGAGATTAATGACAAAGATCCTGAATGCGAGGTAGATCCGAACAAGGTCACCTCGCAGCACGAGCTGGATCGCAATTGGCGGAGGCTGATCAACTGCACCGAAGAGGTTTGGCGGGCCATATACAACTCGGTCTCACGGTGTCCGCAAGAACTGAGGTTGATATTCAGACACATTCGAGCCTGCGCTGATGACCGCTATGGGGACTATTTGCGGACGGTACAGTATAGCAGTGTGTCCGGCTTCCTGTTCCTGCGCTTCTTTGTTCCAGCAGTTCTGAACCCCAAACTCTTTGGTTTGCTGAAAGGTATGAAAATTCCAGCCATCTTACATCACCGGTCGCTAACAGGGACGTTCAGATCATCCCAAGGTAAAAGCTCGGAGGACGTTCACTCTCATCGCCAAGTCTCTGCAAGGTCTGGCCAACATGTCTTCCTTCGGGACCAAAGAAGCGTGGATGGAACCCATGAATGCATTCCTCACCACACATCGGCAAGAATTCAAGAAGTATCTGGATGATATCTGCTCGATATCGACCACATCACAGCCTGCGCCACCAATACCACCATCGTATAGCACTCCGATTGCGATCCTTCACCGGTTGCCGCCCACTTTCAAAGAAGGCTTCCCATCTTTGCCGTATCTTATCGACCACTCGCGCAACTTTGCAATGTTGGTTAACCTCTGGTTGGACAATACCCAGAAGAGCGCGCCGGATATTCAAGCGACTGACGGCGATCTCTTACGCTTCCATAACATTTGCTTGTCTCTTAGCGAGCGCACCAAGGATTGCCTGAACCGCGCTGAGCCGGCTGAACGACCATCGTCATCATTGAGCGTGAAATGGGAAGAGCTAGTTGAACAACTACAAGGCGCTCAGATTGACACATCACGGGGCGCAGCGACAAGAAACCGGGGCCCGATACTAGAAGAAGAGTTTGAGGAATCCCCTCTCTCCCCTAACAATGGCGAAGAATACTCATCTTCATCAACAAGTACACCAATCACGATGCAGCCTGCACCACGATCGCGACATCAGCAAAATACAAGCATCTCGGCATCGCAAAGCTCATTGAAGAGCAACAGCTCCACCACGATCTCTTATACCAACCCCTTCGCTAAGAAGCAATGGTCAGGCCAGTATGCACCATCTCCTCATGACTCTATAGGTGCTTCGCAATCAGCGTCTGCATCAGCGAGCGCATCAGCTTCAGCAGCGGAGGATACTCCCCCTGGATCTAGCGATGGTCTCCATATGGCTCCCGCGCCCGCCTACCCACAGGCTCTCACAACGACAACGACGACCACCATCTCAACGTCCACTTCGACACAGTCCTTCAACTACAGCAATCCGAACTCTCATCCCAACAATCAAAGATCAGCTACAGTGTCATCCAACTCCCTTGTCGGTCGACCACCACGTTCAGCTGGGGGTCAGAGTATGGAAGGTAGTGACAACGGCAGCATCGCAGAAGAAGAGTACACAACTGCTTTGCCTGCATTCTCAGAAAAGACAATTAAGGAGAAGAAAGAGCGCGGCTTTCGAGGTGTCCTTCCTTTCCAACGCAAAGGTAAACGCAAAGACAAAGACAAGGATAAGGACAAAGAGAAAGACAAGGACAAGGAAAGGGACAAGGAGAACCGTAAAGACAAGGGCAAAGATAAGGATCGCAACCAAGACCGCAGCCCCGAGCGCGGTGCCAGCGGTCTGGCTGGATACGGCGGCGGCAGCGGAGACATGAGCAACATCACCTCTGGGCTTCGAGGAAAAGCCCTGGGTCGAGGCGAAGAAAGAGAGCGCGGCGAGCGTGACGAAGAGTTCTGACTACATGGTTGGTTCAACGGCGACAGCCCCAAAACGCTAGTCAAGCGTGAGATCAAGAGACGCAAGAGTGCGGGCGAATTGTTGGAGAAGACCAATCCAGCTTGATGATGCAGTCACCGACATGAAGCCCGTCGCATTCTCGCCACCATTCGTCAACATCGATAGCGCCTTGTCAACCACCGTGCCCCTGTCTATTCTCTGCTGAGTAGGAACGCGATTCCAAGGGAACCACATCGTTTCGGGTGGAAATATATGATCACTGTCGGTCACATTCCACGTCACACTGAAAGGGGAAAAGGACAAAGGGGAAAGCACCATCTCTTTCCATATTGGGCATCATCATCGTCACCAACTAGGGAGGCTGCACTGGCTTTGTGTATTCCCGTGCTCCCAGCCATCCTTGGAATACCTCCATTTTTCTGATTGGGTCGGATGGGATTGGTTTGGATATCCTCGTCCTTGTCCCAATCAAAATCTCGTGTTTTTTGTGTTTGTGTGTTTTTTACCCCCACTGGCGCGTTAGAGCGATGAATCCTGCCTTTTTTGCTTGTTCTGTTTTTAAACCTGTTTTCGGGCCAGAACGGGTGGTTTTTGTTTTCCATGTTGCTGTTTTTGTTCTGTTTTTTGCACCTGGCGAGCGGGCGAGCGGGGGTTGCATGTCCTTTATGTTGGGGGTTCCATCTTTTTGGTTGTAGGGATGAGAAGATGAATCAAGGAAGGGGCCATCACGACGGATGAGGAGGGTCAGGCTTGGAAAGGTAGGGAGGGAGGGATGGTAGGAGAGGCTGGAGGGCGAAGCGGAGTGGGTGTTGCGGGGGCATTTGTTTGATAGATAGCGTTTTGATTCTATTTTGGGGGGTTTAGAAAGTCGCGTAGTTAATGTACGTAGGCTGCATATATACATTTACATCATGAACTGTTCATACAACGGCCTCTTAGTCCGGTGACATGACTGAATAGGATAGTAATTATTCATGTCTCACCCGAAAACTAAACAGATATACGAACGTGTCTTTTGACAAATTCATTCATCATGATATCATCTTATCTGCAATAATACCTTCTGACCACCAACCTAATCAAAGTTGAAAGCATTTTTATACGCCTTCTTCTCCTTCTCCTTCCTAGCCTGCACCCTCTTCTTAACTAGCTCCTGCTCCTTGACAATCGCCGCATCACCAGGCGCATACTTGGCCGCCTCATTGAGATCAGCGAGCGCCTCGTCCTCGTTCTTCTTACCAACTTTAGCCTGGGCGCGCCTAAAGTACGCCTTGGCCTTGTCCTTGTCGGTGATGCCCTCGATATCCAGCGCTTTCGTCGCATTCTCTGCCGCTTCGCTGTACTGGCCCGTCTTGTTCTGAAGCAGCGCGCTGTTAGAGTAGAGCGAGATCTTCAGGGCGTTGAGCTTGGGCCAGAGGTCCGCGGGGTCGTTTTCTAGAGGCGCGGGGTACTCGTGTAGGTAGCGGATGGCTTTTTGGTACTTTTTGATGCCGAGGGTGAGGTCGCCCTTTTTGAAGGCATCGTTGCCCATGTCCTTTAGCTTGGTTGCGATTTCGAGGATCTCGCTGCCTTGCCACTCCTCGTCGCCGGACTTTTGGTCTTCGGGGAAGTCTTCGTATGGGTCGCCGGTCGCGTCAGATACCTTCTCCGTAGCCTTGTCGTAGTCTTCGCCGGATAGCTCACCGCAGTCGATGATGGTGGCGTCGTGCCATGGCTTGTCGCCACTTTGTGTCTTGAGGTTCTCGATTTGGCGTACGATGCTCTTGCCATTGATGACCTCGCCGAATACGACGTGCTTCTTGTCGAGATGTGGTGTAGGGACGGTGGTGACGAAGAATTGGGAGCCGTTCGTTCCTGAAATTTGTTAGCCGTCTGTATTGCATGATCGTCAGGACTATGATTTTGACGTGTTGCAAGATGGGAGAACGGCGGTGAGGCTTTGGTTGGGGAGGTCAAGTAGGAGAGGGATCACAGAGGGTGAAGCAGGATGTCGCTCCCACATCTCCCTACCATGAAACTCTCCCCTCCAGCTTTCCCAGCCCTTATCCACACAGTGGCACCAATTCTCCAGCCTCACTTGCGGCCATTTGGGATGGGAAAATGCCGCCTCGGTCTTGATCCATTCTCTCAACCGCCGCTTTGCGCAGAACTCACCTGGTCCAGCGTTCGCCATGCTCAGCAAGAACGGCTTGTCATGCACCTTCTCGAAGTTCTCATCCTCAAACTTCTCACCATAGATACTCTCACCACCTGTTCCGTTTCCCTGAGTGAAGTCGCCGCCTTGGATCATGAAGCCCTTGATAACGCGGTGGAAGCCCGAGTTCTTGTAGTGGAGGGGTTTGCCGGATGCGCCTTCGCCTTTCTCGCCGGTACATAGTGCGCGGAAGTTTTCGGCGGTCTTGGGAACGATGTCGCTGTACTGTTTGGCTGGTTAGTTGTCTATCTGCGCAAGAAAAAGGAAGGAAAAGTGCGCGTGTGGAGCGCACCCCCGCGAGAGCGAGACGTACGAGTTCAAAGGCGACACGGCCGGCCTTCGCGCCGCCAATGGCAATGTCGAAGAAGACGCGTGGGCGCTCTGGATCCAGTCAGCATGCGTGATTCGTAGGCACCCAAGCTCAGAGCTAAGCTTGCAGCATAGTGTAGCTTACTGAAGTCCGCCATGGTTGCTCAATTGAGATTGTCTGGTAGGCGAGGTGTGGTTAAAAGGTACTCAGAAGCTGGACAACAGGCACTGAAGTCGTCTAGTAATGTGGGAAGAGTAAGTGTATGGTGTACTTGTTATGGTGCTGCGAGGCTGAAGAAAAGTACGGTGGTAAGCTGTCCAGAACTTTCTACGATGCTACAGCCTACAGCTTGATGCCGCGCCAAGCCCGCTTCTTTACACCGATACGACATATAGAAACACTAATTGCAGTAGAGACGCTTGCTTTTCTATTCATATGGGGCTAGCTTTAGTATTAAGCCTGCCGTTACAGGATGCGTTATTTGTTGTTTGCTTGTTTAGAAATTGCATGGGTCCCGTAAACATGGACCTGATGGTCGCGATGAGGGGCAACGCGGGGCATACGAGCCCTCGGCGTGCTCCCAAACGCTGAACAGGGTCACGACAGCCATCTAATTGCGCAGGCACAGTGCATTCATTCAGAGTGTGCGAGTATACAAAAATCTTTCGTCAAATAAAAAATAAACATGGGCTAATTACTCAAACACTGGTTTGCGAGTCCTCTTTCCCTCAATGATCTTCAATTGACGCAAATGAAGCCAAACGCCATCGCAAACTAGGTATCCACGCGGGGGTAATGATGATGAACAACAACTTTTGTAAGACGCCAGGGGCCAAAAGAATCCTGTGAAGCCATGAACTTAGCGCCTGGCGGACATGGAGAAGGGTATAGCCGTCGAGACTAGCTCGTTCTGGTCGTAATGATACGTGAAGCCGCCCTGTAGCGTCCTTTTCAGAGCGTTGAGCCTTTGCAATTTCCACCACTTGTCAATTCTGACTTCGACGTTTTTGTTGATCTTGACTTTCATCCTACCGGCTCCATACGCTCGGCCCGTCTCTTCATGTAGTGCCGTGGAGTAAGCGGGACCGCGACTGGGCTTCTCGACAGAGTTCCGGATGTCGGCGAACGAGGAGTGCAGGGCTTTGCGGTCTTTCTTGGATATCCGGCGGGTTGACACGTTGGCAAGTTCATCGAGGGTATGGAGGAGCTGGTCCTGTCTACGGTAAACAGTGTAGCGCTTAACCAACTGCAGTAGAAGATAAGAAGTCAGCGAATTTGTCTCGTTTGTGTTTCGTGTATTCGGAACTTGCCTTTTCACCGTCTCGCACATGCTCCGGGTCATCCGGATCATCTTCCTCCTCAATCTCTTCGTCCTCTTCTTGTGGTGTGAGAGACTTTTCGTACAAGAGCGCAATATTCTCGCCCGCTGCTATCTGGACACCTGAATCGGCACTGTCGAGTTGCTCGACAAAGGCTTCCATGGCGGCCTCGGTCTCTTCTTCCAAGTCTTCGATCTCGGTCGCCAGTAGGCCCCACTCCTCGAGAGCGGCAATAACAACGTTGCCCTCATCTGGCGCATCGATCGAAGCACCATCTGATTCGATAATCTCAATAAAGAGGCTCATGATTTCTAGTATTTCACCATCACCTGCGCCAGCGAAGAAGGCGGCGACACCCAGGGTGTGGATGGCGTTGACCTTGACGGCAATGGACGATGATGATTGTATGGATCGCTTGAGCTGGTCGGCAACATCGTCGTAGATGGAGTCGGAATCGAGGGTAACGATGGTGACGGCGAGTGCTAGTGGTGGTTAGCACTGTATGGATGCTCCAAGTGGTAGAATTACCTTTGAGGGCCTTGACAGCCTCAATCTCTGTGGTCTCCTGCCTGATGCTTCTCACCATGGAAGAAACCAAGTCGGCTATATGCCCCTCAATCTCATCTCTCGCATATCGAGCCATGAGGATATGCGCATAAGCGTTTAGGCTTTCGGTGCGGCCCTCGGTGCTGCTACGCTTCAAGTTGGTGATTTGCTCGATGCGTGTGTTCAGCTCCGCCTTCCACGCATCTTCGGGGATATTGACATCCTCGCCGTTGAGAACGTCGTCGATAGATGCGATACTGAGAGTCACATGTTAGCAAAGCGATGATGTCACCAGTCGCGAAGGGCCATCCGGGAAGCTACATAGGGACTTACCTATACGCGGTGCCGTCGCTCAAATCCTCATCCTCGTCCGTGTCCTGTCGGCTACGACTGGCGGCGCGGGAATGCGCTGGCGACGCAGTTGTTGAGTTGGTCTTTGAAGCCGTGGTGGATGCGACGCGCGAGCGGGCCTTGCGCGACATGGTTTTGTGGCTCTCGAGAGCCTGCTTACGGAGGTCGCGCATGCTGAAACGTAGACTCTAAGCGTAATAGAGACTATGGAGATTTATAGAGATACTGGTGAGAGTTCCGCAGTGGGGGCCTTGTTGCAGTTCGCAGGCGGTCCGTACCAAACAGTCGATTGCGGGGAAAAGGCCGTTATTGTAAGGGTAATGGGTCTGTAAATTCAGTTGTGGGAGTATACAAGTGAGGATCTAAAGACATGAGTATGGCTCAGAGTAGACGACGTATTTGTCAGGTCAGGACGAGGCAAGAGGGAAATGCGGTTGTGCAGGAGGCAACCTTCAACAGGTGTCAGTCGTTCCTTCCATACGACTTCTCCCGACGCGGCGGCTGCCCAAAGTGCGCTAACACGACCTACGTCATTCCCCTCTCCCAATCCACCCGGGAAAAAAAGTCTGCTTTCCACCCTCACCTTCGCCTAGCCTTATAGCAGACAAATACAGGCGAATTTTCTCTCTATTGTGTTTACCTCTGTGGCAGTACCCTGTATTTGTCCAGACTGGATGCTGATCGTCGTCACTGCAGTCCTAACCCGAAATGTCTCGCCTAGCGACGTGTAAGCTAGATGATGGTGACACTGATTGGCCGTTTTTAGTCTACCTTTCGGTGAGATCTAAGGCAACAATCCACGGCGTCCATCGGATTCCGATAACTAATGCTGCCTGCCTTCTTCAAGCTCATCTCCTCCTGGGAAGTCATACGCCGCGGCAGACAGCGCAGACCGTACAAGACTCTAATCTGGCGAGCTGTAAACAGAACGCTTAGGTCGCACCCGTGACACTACATCGCTGCCCGATGACCTAAATTTTGGCGCATGTTCAGCCAGAACGTGTGCGCCTACACAGATTTATCTCAAAAAGCTAATTATGCTCATACAAGCCACACACATCCCTCGCCTGATCCGCCGCTAGGAAGATAACCCAACTCGAGGCCAGCCTTGCCTTGGCGGCGCTATGCCCTCCAGCGCCACGAGTCATCTCAAGACATGATTGAGGCTGAATTATTTTGGCTCTGGAGGCCTTCTGATTTCAACACGATAGAGACACGGCACGACTCGACACTGCAGCAAGCAGTTCATCTGGCAAAGTTGAAGGATTTGAGAGGTTATGAATAGATCACGGGGCAAAGGTTCCACGCGCCATGGAAGCGGCACAACCACGTGTAGTGGAAACTATGCAGCGGATCCTGTCCCACGAATCGGGCTGATATCTACATCAGCCAAACCTAGCCCCAGCCTTGAGTCTAGACCCCATACGGCGGGCCATGCGATTGGAATTATATGTTGACACGACGCGGGGCTGGGAACAAGAATGTAAGGAACATCATGACAGGGTCAGATCTCCATGCCCGTTTTGAAGTTCCCCGGTCCTCGATCATTAATGCACGCTATGTTCGCATTCCTTGATTCTGGGTAGGGGGGCAGTGGTGGTCTACTTTCATCGTAGCCATGCACGAACAAACCAATCGCTTCCATAATCATAATCACCGTACACGATACTTCAGACCCAATTTGGAAGCCTCCGAACTCCCGGTCGACAACCCCAGGCAAACGGTACATTCCGGGAATTACAATGCATGGAAGGGCTTACGCGGCACAGTACCAAGGCGGCGCGCTCGCCCAGACATCGCGCAACATCCTACAGCCTGACTCAGCGGCTGACAAACACTTTGCCCACTTGTGCTAACTCCGTGCGCATCGAATATCACGACATGACATGGCGGCTTAGCAAGACGTAGACCGAGACGCACATGCGGCCCAGCAAGTAGCCAGCAGTTCATCTCCACCATCTCATGCGAATAGTCCAACGCGCATATTCCGGCCCTTTCCTGGAGCAGTTACAAGTAATTAGCGCGCCATTCAACGTTTAGTTTACAAGACTTCATGATATCCTACATGTAAGGCCTACCAACTTACGCGCCCGATACGGGAGGAGGTGCCCACGAGTGGATCCGCCTAGAACAGATGATCGCCACATCCTTTCTCTCATTGGCCCCTTCGTAATCATACACTCATTCACCGGTCCAAACGCACTGGGCAGCGATGACATGACAGACGAAGACACCGCAAAGCTAGATAGGATGAAAAAAATCTAGAATCTAGAATCTATCATGGAGCGATAAACCAACAGACACTACGAACAAGCTAGCGAGCGGAAGTGCTAAGGTAAACTCCCCAAGCGCCGCATGCCCGCCCTTACTTCAGGCCGGCCATGCATACTAACTAACTAGCCCGATCATAGACCCAACACCCGCGACGCTTCGCGAACAAAAAAGGCGTGTAGAAACGAATCCGAAATCGTAACTGACAGAAGCGATACAGCAGTCAGCGGTTTGCCAAAACCGCACGAAGGGGTCGTGCGTATGTAAGCCCCGAACTCGCATCTTCTTGGCTCCCTTTTGATCTGACCTGACTCACCGCTCACGCAGCGAAGTAAAAGTGTCCGAAGCCGACCCCTTGGTCTAAGATATGTCTCCGCTGAGTGCGGCATCATCTCCTCCTTCTCCTTCCATGCTCAGTCGCATCATTTCCTCCTCGGCAAGTTCCGCGTCTGTTCGGTCTAGTGGATGGCGATGGCGATGGGAGTGTTGGTTTCGATAGTCTTGATGACGAGGTGGATGTGGATGTGGATGTGGGTGCGGGTGTTGGTCTACACCCGTCGACGTATCCTGTTGGCCGAAGCTAAAAGAATAGAACCCTTGCTCTTGATGCTGTTGCAGTTGTTGTTGTTGGTATGATTGTAGCAGTTGTTGGCGTTGTTGTTCTGTTCCACCAGTATTGTTCGCAGAAGACGAAAGTGACGACAATGAAAGCGACGATGATGTCGATGATGCGCCTAACCGAGTTGATGAAATCCCTGCTGCGATTCTACGTGCACCTCTACTCCGGCCTCCAGCTCTGCCTCCGCGTCGAGAAGGTGGTTTGGCGATGCGTGATTGTGGTTGATGAGGTCGTGATGCTGGTGCTGATGCTCTTTCTCCATGTATACTCTGACTACTACTACCACTTGAAAATTCACTCCTAAACAAAGCAAACCCGTCCTCTCTACCCAGACTACCACTCCCATCACCACTGTCACTCCTCTCAACCCTACACAACCCAATCAGCCCCCCTCCCCCCACAATAAACCGCAAGAAGAAACTCACGACGCACTCCCCCCACCACCGCCCACGCCCCCCTCAGGCCACCCAAACGGAAATGCGCTCCGTTCCCCGGGCCGTCGTTTCGGAATATCAATATGGTGAAAGTTGCGCAAGTGCTCGACGAGATGGTCGCGGCGCGTGAAACCCTTTTCGCCCACGCGGTTGCAGCGCGCGATATGGCAGGGAAATTCTGGTGGACGCATGGCGTGCACGGTTGATTGGTGGCGTTGGAGATCGGCGAGCCGCGTGAAGTGGGCAGAGGAGGTACAGGTGGGGATGTCGCATGTCCATGTTCTAGGGGGTGGAGTTAGTTGGGATGGGATGGCAGGGGGGTGTGAGGGAGGGGGAGGGGGAGGGGGAAGGGGTACCTTGTGCGACTTGTGCTTCTGGGGGGTAGATGTTAGTTTTGGGTTGTTTGGGTGGGTGGATGTCGTGGCGACTTGGGGAAAGAGGGACGTACCTGTTCAGGCCTTGAGATGCTGAACCACTTGTATTTTCATCTGCAGTTTCCCATCCTGAAGTCTCGTATGAAACTTGAGGATGTATATATCCAGGATTCACAGGTTGTTGTTGAGCGTAGTACTCTGGAATGACCTGATAAGGCTGTGTGGGGTATTGTTGGTACTGTGCGAAGTACGTGTTGATCTGAGATGGTGTGTATTGCTGTACTCCAGGCTGGTAGCTTGGGTAGGGGTAACTGCCTTGGTCGGATGAGGAGTATTGTGGCTGTTGAGAGTTGTAAGAGGAATGTGTGAATCAGAAGTGATTGGGAGGATGAGGGCATGAAAGGAGAGAAGGAGAGAAGCTTACGTTATATCCAGACATGACTGGCGAAGGCGGTTGTTCCTGCTTCGGGCGTATCGACTTGGTCCTCTTGAGACGGCTACTAGTACTAGTAGATGGGCGGTAGGCGGTTGCCGAAGGTGAGGTGATGATACGTAGTTTGTGCGATTTGGAGACTTTCCCCGTCAAGATTGGATATTTGGAATGTAGTAATTGGACTTGCTCAAGAGAACTGCAGATTTAAGGTTAGATGAGTCGATGGTGCTGTTGGTTTTGATGCTTCCTTCTTTTCGAGGCATCTTCTTGACCCTTATATGAGAGCATGAAAGACATCATGCTCGAGGGTGACCGGTCACTGCCACGACAGGGCTTATGCCATGCGCTCTTGACATACGCATCCACTTACAGGTACTTCGGAGGAAATGAGCCCTCCAAACGCCCGAAAGCATCTCCTTGCGAACCGTGACGTGCCAACATCTTGATGACGAAACAAAAGTAGAAGCAACGCGTAAGGCCAGAGCGGTCCCGAATGCAGGATTCGGTCGGCAGTGAACGACAGGGCTTGACGAGGGGATGTTGTTTCTTTCGTAAGCGTGCTAGTCACCGTATTGTTGTTCTTCGTCAAAGCTACGCCAGAAGCGAATATTGTGAATATAGATTGCTGAGGTGGATTCGTGGGATGGCGAGGCGAAGTCGTCGAACCAATGTGGTGGTACCCCACAACGTATATCGGTATAGGGCTGACCACGTTTAGCGTCTGTGCAAGAGTTGGCGACACCGGAAAATGGGGTGGGTTGGGTCGGATATGCGGTGGCACGGGTGAATCAAAGTAGCCAATTTCGTTCCCTATCATGAGAATAGAGGCGGTGAAATGCTTTACTAGAAGGAGCACAGTGATCGTAGTGGCGAGAGAAAGAGGGCCGTTGATAGATCTACTGTCAACCGCTCTTCCCGTCTTATGCCTTGCAGGGCCACTAGGCCCGATCCAACCTTGAGTGTATAGCATCTCATTTGCCTGCTGATATGTCTTGGCAAGCATAGAGCCAGATTAGTCGAGCGTAGACGCTGCTGATATTATCATGTTGGTGTCAGGGTATAATGATGGATCGGATTGACCGATGGGCAAGATGAGTGTAGGCCGATGGGCCACCGTGTGACTCCAAACGCATGCGTAGCCGTCGTTCGCGTATTTTGGCTCCGCGGTGTAGGGAATGATCCTTGCTTACCTGCAGGACCTGGGTCGCAGCCTAAAGATCGACATGATGTATGGTGTACACAAGTCAGTATTCTTGGACGTGTATGTTTACGCATCCAGAGCGGGCTTGGAATCTGCGTCCGAGCCACCACCGATCAGCCAGTGGATATGGTCAGAATCCTCATACACAGCGTAAATAGGCGACCAACGCATTCCAAATTGGCCGGTCGAGGGGATCTCAGGAGTGGTTGTCTTGGCCGCCCGCCTCGGAGTAGGTTAGCCGTCATCAAACGCCCAAGCATCGTCACCTCGTCTAGATCTGTTGCTGCATGTGGGTCAATGAATGAGAAACCCAGTGCTTCTTCACCGAGGCCGTCAAAGGCCGCAACTGATTGATGCTGTAACCGCTCGACTGAGGGTCATGCACGACCTAGTGCTGCCGGGCGTAATGGGGCGTAACTGAAGCTTGAACGTTGCGGAAGGATTCTTCGCTAACATGACCAGTGGGGACAGACCTACCTAGTGCTACAGCCCTGTAGCTTCCATGCGATTGGGGGCGGAAGCCATCGTCACCTAATTCGGGCCAATAATGCGCATCCCGCAGTCTTAGCCACATCATGTCAGATTACGCCCGGCGCTCAGACCGCTTCACCCCTGAGCCACCCAACTGAAGCGGCGGGAGGAATGCTCTTGGCGGATGAGCCTCAATAAGTGCCATTCACCCATGCACAAATGTCTCACCGTAAATTGCTCCACGCATAGTCGGTCTGACTGGCTGGTATGCGAGTTAATACAAAGCGATTCCGTCCGAACGAGCGCTTTTGGTTTCGAAGAGCACAAGACATTTGCCCATCAAGGGACCCATTCCAGGACTACCTAATACTTAATACAGAATGCAACTGTCATGCTGAGCATGGGGTGCGGCAAGATGAATGTAATCGATTGTTCATAGCTCGTCTTCCAGAAACTTGTACGCAAATCGGAAATCTGCTTTCCTTCGGTTCATCCTAGATTCAGGTTAGCTCTGTATGACGTGCAGGAATGGCACCATGTGGCACGGCTTGCGGTACAGTAGCCCCACGTGTGAGAGGATAATAGAGGGGATTAGTTGCTTACCATGTGCTCTCGTAGTCGAAGAACCGGTATGTTCCTTGCTCGTAGTCTTCTGTTATCGATTTCGGCTCTTCATGTCGCTGGAACCAGGTTTGATACTGCTTGTGAAATCTCCAGCTTTGCGACTTGAGTGCCTTTGCGGCCAGATATTGCTGGTACGTCCCTTGACGATAGTAGAAGGCATAAAAGAGAGCATCTGTCTCAATGCGAGAGTATAGGCGAGGATCGTCAAAAATTGGCAGAGGTTCTTGCGGATAGTGGGCAGGCGTGAACGGGTAAGGGTTCTGGGGGCGGTAGTGGCGCGGCGCCTCAGTGTCTGCAGATTCTGGCGCAGTAGTCATGGAAGCCATGAGCATACGTTCATCCGGGGGTTTCGATGCCGAGGCAGATATGTCATTCTTTGTCGCCTCGAATGAATCAAGCAGATCCTGTAAGCTTGAGGGGAGGTGATAGACTGACTCTTCCTCTTCATCCTCTGCATGCGATTCACCATTCGTCAGTGGCGGTGTGGCGGCCTGAGATTCCTCTTCCTCTACCGGTTCGGGGGCAGGCGTTCTTCTGCTGGCCTTGGAAGCGTCCTCGGACGATACCGCTCGCGAAAGCGTGTCCTTCTCCACAGCAGGGGTCGCAGGTATGCTAACCGCGGGAGCGGGTGAGGCCTGTGCGGACTCGGCTGGCTGTGTACGCGAGGCTGGTTGGGAATGCGTTATGGCGGGCGAGCTCGTTGCACTTGCGCGTGCGCCACCAGGGGCGAGGCCTGACTGTGCCGCGGCTGCTCCCGGTGGTGGTGGCAGAGGAGCAATGCCCACTCCATTCTTATCGCTCGCAGCCGCAGCAGCGGCGGCCGAGGCATACTTCAATGGCTCTCCTGGCGTTCGCGTTGGTATCGGCGCGGGCTTCATAGCGTTTGCTGTGGTATTTGAAGCACCGGGTAAGGGCGTATGCAATGTCGCCAGCGCCGGTAATGGGGACTTCATCTGCGTTGACGATCGTCGTGCACCTTGTTGCACAGCTTCGGCTGCCTTTGGTTTTGGTGCCGGCGGCCGTACCTCTGCCTCCGGAGTGTCGTCGGCTATCGACTGCGATTCGTGCGACGAGACGTGGTCTAGGTTCTCGCCCAGTCCGTAGATGGCCTCCTCTTCTGCTAGGTTGAAGTCGTCGTATAATGTGTCGTCGTCCATGAACTCGGGGTCTTGATTGCTTTCAACGTAGTACTTGATGCTGTCCTCAATCTCCTTGACCTGGTCCGTCTCGACATTACCATTTTCCAGCGCCCGTTGGAGCAGTTCCAGTTTCGACTGATGCCATTTATTCCGCTCGACCGACTCTTCCAGCTCTGCTAAGCGCTCCATTTTCGAGTTGTCGCCCTTTTTCGACTTCTTGACATTTGCGTTCAGGGTCTCAACCTCGGTTTCAATCGTCTCTACCTGTCGCTCCAGCTCCTCGTTCATGTGCTGTAGGAACTCGACCACCTCCATCTTTTCTCGGTCCTTGGGGTCAATCTTGGATGCTAATTGGAGGCCTTCCTTGGAATATGCCTTGGTCTTCATCTCCTTTTCGACGGCCTTGAAGCGCTCCATTTGCTGTCACACGTCAGCTATGGCATCATCCGAGCACGCCAGGGTCATCCTACTGTCTCGATAAGCTTCCTATGGTCGAGTAGTGGCTTCTTGTCTTTGATCTCGGACATGGCCGCCCACGTCTTGATCTGGTCTCGCGACCGTTGCAGCTTCTTGATCTCCTTCTTTAGCTGGTCCTCCAGTTTCTCCTTCTGAGACGGATTGCCAGTCTGCATGATCTTCTCATATATGCTCTCGAAGGTCGCGACGCCTTCGGCGACCTTCTTGAAACACTTGTCAATCTCCTGCTGGAGTTTCCGTGCAGCCATGGTGAGTGGATAGCCTCGCCGTGAGGGCTTAGGTGGGGGTTACGGCGATATTCGGGCGGTCCCGGGAAGACGAGCGAGTGATGGGCGGGCGAGTGACGCGAGAGTGAGCGATGGACGGTAATGAGGCGGGATTGTTTGTCGTGGGCGGGTTACGGAGGTTGAGGCATCGCATAGGTAACGCGAATCCCTAGGGCTGGCCTAGCGTAATTGCCAAGAGTGCGGCCGCTAACAATCAACAGCCCCACGCGTCGACGTTTCACCTTCGTGTTGCACGCTGTCCAGCCTCGTCTCACATTTGTCGGATACTGCAATTCCCATGCGTGACGTCGTCGCTTTTTACGGCTTTCTTTTCCAGCGAGCCTAGCACCACGTGAGCGACTTCAGTGTTTGGTCACGCCCCTTCGGCTGTGCTTTCCGCTACCATCACACCTCTATCGCTACCCCGCCATCATGAGGAGTATAGGACCCGCCCATATGCAGGCGCAATCGCACCCACAGACACGCATACTAACCATCTGCAGCCGTGCTACAGAGAGTCAAGTCGGCCTCTGTCACAGTCGACGGCCAGCTCATATCTTCCATTGGCAGGGGTCTATTGGTCCTCGCAGCCGTGTCCAAAGACGACACTGAGAAAGATGTCGAGGCCATGGCTGCCAAGATCTTGAAAGCCAAGCTATGGGATGACGAAACCAAGGATCCGCCAGGCCGCGTATGATCCATTTGCTGCCCACCTCTACCAGTGGTACTGACCCGTCAAGTGGAAACACGCCGTCACCGATATACAGGGTGAGGTTCTCTGTGGTATGTCGTCAACCCCTCCAAGGAAGCAGCCTATACCTCGGGTACAGATAGGCTGATACACCACAGTCTCCCAATTCACATTGTTGGCATCGATGAAGAAAGGCAATAAGCCGAGTTTCCACCAATCTGCAAATGGTGACAACGCCCGGACGCTCTACCAGGCTTTCTTTAACAAGGTCGGAGCGTTGTATGAGACTGAAAAGGTCAAAGATGGCTTGTTCGCTGCCATGATGGATGTTGCTCTAGTCAATGACGGCCCGGTAGGTTTGGACTACGCCTGCCTAGACGGCGAGGTACAGCTTCAGCATTATGTTTCCTGAATGTGCCCCGCTTGTTTGATCCAATGTTGACCAGCACCCCTAGGTCACCATCCAGATTGATACCAACCCAACAGAAACTGACGATTCAAACTCTTCTGGATCCGGCTCCACAAACCCGAAAAGGGGCAATTCCCAAGCCGTCGACGTGGATGACCGCAAATAGCATGTAGTCTACACGCTACGCCTATACTGACCTCCTATCCCATTGCTTAGCCGTCGAAAACATGACCAGGATAACAAACGAGTTTCAGATACCCGTGGAACGCCTCGAATAAAATTCAATGAGTCAAACCTTCGCCACGCTTGCCTGAGTTTCGATCACCGCTTGATCGGGCTACATATCCTTCTGCACCAAACGAATTGCTATCTTCCGCATGTGCTTTTGAGGAGAACTACCATCACTCTCCCGTGTCGAAACGAGTGACCACTGGTAATGTCTGGATGTCTCCGGCATTGGTTTGCTAGTATGCAGGACTAGCAATGTTGCGGGCCCATGGGCTACCCAAATCCAAATGCCAACAGCAACCCGTAAATCCGAACTGGAAGGCAACACATCGATATCATGTTAAATTCCAGGGCGTGAACCAATCAAGTGTATTTGGTTACAATGTCCTGAATTGTTCCCAACCCTCCATTGGACACTTGCGTTATCATGCTGTCTATATGAGGAAAGGCGCAGTCTTAAGCAGCATCTGTACACACACCCAGACAGCACGGCGTTCATCTATGCATACCGCCCCAATACATCATAGATCTTACCGCATGCACGAGAAGCGAGCTGACGTCAGACATACCGGCGGGACAACTCGGGCGTATCTTCGCACATACCGACATCTGCTACCCCGGAAATAGGGCTGGATCGTACGACTACAACCGACCCTTTGCTGACTTACCCGCGGTAGCTTAAACCCTGCATTTACGCCCGTCAGCAAGGTAATTGAGAAAGTTACCACCAATACCAAGATAAAGTGGGCGATGTGGCGGAACCGGCTGTATACGGCAGCCGTTGCAATCGATAACTCACCGACGGCTCGTTTACTTGTCTTGCTTCGGCGACTCTCCGCGTGTTCCTATGACGATCCGATACCGTTTTCATCTGTTCTTGTTGTACAACCCTTGTGAACAGTCATTCTGCGCGCACAGTTAATTGGATTGATGGTATATTGAATGTACGAAGCTGGCTCGGCTGCTTAGACAATGGCTCATTTCTCAGGCAATCAGCTCTTTGGACTGACGCCACGCGTTCGCCACGTCTTTGTGCTCGGATCAGCCTCGAATGCTGGGCCAAGCTGCTAACCAAGTCTTTATTTCGGTCTGCGGTACCTTAATCGAATGTTATCGTCTGGGACATGCTATTTCTCGGGCCGGTTCGCGCTTTTCTGACGAACAGCGACGTTGGACAACATCCGGCTTCAGGGAATAGTCCCCATCCCGAGTCACAATCCTCTCGGCAGTGAAGATGAGGAGTCCAACCTTCTCGTAAGCCTCGCGGGTTTGAGAACCAGTGTAATGGCGTAACTGGACCCGTGGAATTGCTGTTCTAAATTTGTTGAGGGCCGACAATGAGGTAAGCGTCAGGCGGCCTTGAGCGCAGATTCCGGTGAACGTGTAGTAAGATATTTGGCAGACATAGCCTGGCCAGTTCTCAAATCGCCGGTAGACTTGAGATCCTTCCTTGTGGTCTTGGGACGCGCTCGAAGCTTTCGTGTAGGTTTGCATTTTGTTGTGGCTGCTCGACTGTGTAGCCTCAGCATCGCATTCGTCGATCACGGCCCGCCGTCTGGCCACCGCGGTACCCACTGCATCTCTGATATTCACGCAACCCTCCCTCAAAGCCTGCTTGTGGCCCGGTCATCTCATCGTTCCATACACAGCCGCACTCGCAACGGAAACCGAACAATAAGAATTGTATATGAAGCATTAGAATACGCGCCAACAGAGCCCTTATATACAAGCCGCTCACCCTGGCCACTCCGTCACCAGGACGCGATACGGGATTCATAAGCCTGAGCTATCACCCCATTGGGACGATCGGACCGAGGCTTACTACGTCGTGCGCGTATCTTTTGGGCAACTGCACGAATCCCACCCCAATAACATGATGCGACTCACATCGACTCATAGACATTGGATACTAACTTTCTTGGTGTCAAGAAGCAAATGTCTACCCTGTATCTCTCTCTTTCCTTGAGCCACTAGAAATGAAACTTGCGAAACCAGCAGGCTATGACTCCAGGAGCTCTACCTAGGCTTCCGCGTGGAACACGAGAAATTCTCCCATCACCTCCGAATGTGGCAAGTTTTCTTTTCGCTACAAGAAAGAGTGCATCGCTTTTTCATTGCTCGACACATGGGAAGTAGTCGCATTTTTCCCGCAATCTACACCATGGCGATCACTGCGGTGTACAATTTGATAGGTAGACTAGATGTTTTAACGTGTCCTGAATGCATTTGTTTTTTCTCATCAAGATCGTTGCGATACGAGATTCTCCGGTTGTTCTCGACTTTAAGGTACTAGACATGTTCTTGTTCGAGCTGAAGGAAATCGTCTTTTGCTGTTTGGAAACGGAATGGTGTGGTGGTGAGCAATGATACCGAATACAATAGGCAGAAAGCATGCGCCGGTGCCTGTTCCTGTGGGATTAGCCTCAAATAGTAGACATAGTAAGTTGGAGCAAAATGCATCAGCGAAGCGCACCCTGAACTCGTTCGTGGCCTGCCCACTGAAGCAGGTCTGAATAGGAGTAGGGGGCTCCAGCAATAGTGTGATACAAATACAGTCTTTGGTTCCATCCTAGTGTTGGTGTTGTGCTAGTTCTACATTGCCAGGGTCCGTCTGGCCGATTCCAAATCATGCGTGCGGCTCCGTCGTAAGCGTGCCCCATACAACACAACACTCGTGGCCGGAGATGAAGAAGCACACCTTTGCTTCCTTTTTGCATCGATGCAAGATTGCCGAAAGGCCAGATCCTGTTCTTGGCAACACCCTGAAACACGTTCATGTGGGCGCCCAGTTGTTGTTTTTCTACCACTTCAGAGTGTACGCGGTGGCTTTGTTAACGCCGATGACGTAGTGTCGCCAAGCTTTGCGTCGGCAGATCCACCCTCCTCCAATGGCACTGGCCACAATCCTCGCATGCCGCTCCGAAGCACATCGGCGCTCAAACGGCAGTAGTGTCTCACCAGTTCATGGGACTTTGTCGCCGTCTCCTGAAATCCTATGGCTCTCTTTCTCAAATATACAGCCCGATGAGGAAATTCCGCCGGCGCGTATTCATAGGGACTTTTTCTGGGACCCTGCATATACATTTCATCAAAAAGGTTTAGCGTCGAACTGCCTTCGATCTGACATTTGTCGAACCGCAGTCTTCTCTGTGATACCCTCTCAATGTCACGGTATTACTAACAAAACTTCTCCTTCATGTTAATTGCGAGTAGCTTCTGGGGCTTCCTCGCCTTGGAGACCATTCTCGGCGGATGCGCGTCGGCGGTGTTGCTATCTACTGTTGTTCCCGACGAGTGGCGAGTGTGGCCTTTGCTTACGATCTGGATTGTCGGATGTGGTCTGAGACGGTACCATGAAGATTGTCAGGTTAAGACGGATTGCGCCACACTGGGGTTGTTCCATGCATGGCGGATGCGACAGCAGATATGGCAGGGCGTGGTAAACATTTGGGAAGATTCAAGAGTTGAACAGTTGTACACGTCGTATGGCACTTGGGGCATTGCAGTTCTGTTTGGACTATCAGTATCCCTTTTACGGCGCACACGCGACAGCAGAAACGGTTCAATCTCAGAAAATCCCAAAGGAGTCCCTTGGAGGTCGGATATGCAAGTCCCTAAACCGCGAATCTTTCCTTGTCAGACAACGCACGCTCGAATGTTTCCGAAGCGGCATGCGTTTTCATACTCGTATCTTCAGTGTGGATACCCCATCGTCCCAAGCGGAATCAAGTGCGGCGAGATAGATCTTCCAAGTGGAGAAGACAGGGTCCTAGGGTCATGGTGGCTGCGTGTGAGAGCTGAGGACTACCTAGAGCGAGGCAACGGCGCGTCTGGGTTCTATCACAAGCTGAAAGAATATCTGAGAGCGCAGCATGTTGCGGATTCGGAATGGGAATACGCCTACTTGGTGACAGCACCGCGCTTTCTCGGATACGCTTTCAACCCCGTGTCGTTCTGGTATATCTACGATCGCGAACACCAGCTCAAGAAGATGGTACTGGAAGTCAACAATACGTTCGGGGAGCGGCGCATGTATCTTCTTGATGGGTCCAGCCCCTCTAGTCCGCCGCCCACGCCAGATGCCCAAACCTCATCCAGACCTGACGGACCTGAACTGGAAATGTCCAACGGAGCTAAGACCGAGTTCTCTGACGTCTGGATGAAGGACTTCCACGTTTCACCGTTCAATTCCAGGAAAGGGTCGTACGGGCTTAAAGCGCAGAATCCATTCCCAACCGCTGACTACGAGAGTCCCACGATCGATAACACAATCACCTTGAAGTCTTCCAAGGACCATGGAAAGCTCGTAGCCCGCTTGTACTCTACTGGTAAAGCCCTAGATCCAGGCCATCTGGGCGTTCTCGGAACAACGCGATTCGTCCTGAGCTGGTGGTGGGTTGGCTTGGTCACGTTCCCTCGTATCGTTAGGGAAGCGGGTAAGCTGTTCTTCAAGAGAAAGCTCCATGTCTGGTTCAGGCCTGAGGTATTGACGTCAAGTCTTGGGCGCGCGTCCACCTCCGATGAAATGTAAGCCTAGCCTAGACTCGTCGGCGTTGGTCACAGCAAGAAGTGCTAACACTTGCAGTAAACTTCAGGAAGTCTTTCGGGAATATCTCCAACAGCTCGTCGATCAAACCGAATTCCCGTTCCAAATCACGTTCAAAAGCTCAAGCGACAAAAACGTGCCTCATCTTATCTCCACGACGCGTGTTCACGACCATGATAGACCTCGGCAGTACATCGAGATTCGCGTCCTTACACCGGCGTTTTACTCGCGGTTGATCCATTACACCTACACCTCCGAGGCCATCGATCGCGAATGTATTTTCACCGACGAGCGGAATCGGACACTGTGGCTGTGTCGCCCAAAGCTACTTCCTTTGTTGCTGTCAGAACAATCCTCGATACGCATCGAAAACGAAGACACAGAACCAGTGAAAAGAAGCTATTTGGACGAACTAAGGTGGATGTTGCTTAGAAAGCTGAGATGTCCGCCGCCTGACCAAGCATACTCTATGACTCCACAGAGCTCAGCAATCAATGTGGATGACATCCGCTCCAGACCATATTCTGAGTTGGATCGGTTTGTGAGAAGTTCCAAGGGCCAAAACTTCGCTGGAGACTACAGAAGGTCCGTCACGAAGCTCTTCCTGGCACAGCGCTTTTGTTTCGGGTTTACGGAGATCGTCAGTCTAGTAGATTTGGTAATAAGGTTGCTGTTGTGCTACCTAGCTATTCTGCAGATAGAGCATTGGAGAAGTTCTTGGGCAGGATATGAGTCACAAAAGTGCATGGCCGAGTTTTTCAGGCGAGAGGAATGGTCTGCTTGCTCTAGCGCACTTGACGGCAATGATAGGGATTGGTGGTGGTGGGTGGGAAAGAGCGCGCTGTCCATATACGCGCCCCACGCGTATGGGCTGCTCAAAGGTTACAGATAGACCCTGAGCGCACCCAGCCCCCTTGAATCAATCATGGCTATCCTTGACATATCCACAAGTAATTGTCAACGACGATCTTTCTTATTCGCGAATAATATCCGGGATATCAGCGGGCGCCAAGATCGTTTGCGTTCGCCGAGCCTCGTCCATCACGATCCAATCCAGACGCAACCATGACGGTTTGCACATGGAATTATCCGGCGCATTTCCGTCAGAGTAGCAAACGTATTTGCTCGTGAAGACTGCAGATCAATGACGGGTCTGGCCTTTTCCGGATAGGATCAGCCGAGGTAAAAACCCGCGCGTCATTAGCGTCTCGCGACCCCAGATTTCGGCTTACGCCTTCACATGCACAGAGACGACGAGTACCACCTTCGACATGTGAAGTCTGCACGCGGCTGCGTGTCATGCCAAAGGACCTCTCCAGACTACCATGCAATGCGTTGGGAAGGGGGCATGATAAGGAAGGATGCAAGTGGCCATGACCAAATAGAGGTGCCATAGTCACCCCAAGCCATTGGCAAACGTCATCCTCGTCAGACTTCCGCTGGTCCCCCATCCCCACCCGATCTACACCAGTCATGCTACCAAAACATTCGATTCCCCTTGGGCCGAGGGCAACCCCAAAACAACGTTTCGGTTTCCAGCATGAGTGCCACGCTAGAGTTTCCTGCCAGCTTCCTCGGATGCTTTCACTCGGGCCAATGGTGCGTTCAGCCGGTCCTCCCCGAGCAACCTTGGGCCAGAGCTGGGGTTGAGCTAGTCTCAATTGCATGGTTATGCTGATTGCTGGCTGTACTTATAATAAGCTTGGCTCCCCCAGGTTTTTGTGGCTCGATTAGACCGAGGCTAGAGTTTGTGGTGTCATTGCTTATCATCTTTTCGAAGCTTCATCCTGCTTTCCTGCTCCACTTTACCATATACGCGGTGTACAAAAGAGTCACCAGAATCTATTGCTACCTACTCTAGCTATCAACTCATACTACCATCATGGCGAACATCGATGCCGAGGACGTGCAGTTCCAGAAGGAGGTCCAAGAAGTCAAGCAATGGTGGTCAGATTCAAGGTGGAGATTTACCAAGAGGCCATTTACGGCGGAGGACATTGTTTCGAAGAGAGGTAACCTGAAGATCACATACCCGAGCAACAGCCAATCAAAAAAGCTGTGGGAGATTGTTGAGGGAAGATTCAAGGTAAAGTGAGTCCTGAATGGCTTTTGAGTATCTTCTGACAATGACTAGAACAATGATGTCAGCTTCACATATGGATGTCTTGACCCGGTCATGGTCACACAGATGGCCAAGTACCTGGATACAGTATACGTCTCTGGATGGCAAGCTTCGTCAACGGCTTCATCAACCGATGAGCCTGGTCCGGATCTAGCGGATTACCCCTACGTAAGTATTTGAGGAAGTATCTAGCTGGCAGCAAACTCATATATTCAAGACAACCGTACCCAACAAAGTTGGCCATCTGTTTATGGCACAACTTTTCCACGACCGAAAACAACGTGAAGAACGTCTGACCACCGCGAAAGCCGACCGTGCAAAGGTCGCAAACACCGACTACCTCCGACCGATCATCGCCGATGCGGATACTGGACATGGAGGTCTTACTGCTATCATGAAGCTCACCAAGCTCTTTATTGAGAAGGGTGCGGCTGGAATACACATTGAGGACCAGGCGCCAGGAACAAAGAAGTGCGGACACATGGCTGGAAAGGTTTTGGTACCAATCAGCGAGCACATCAACCGCTTGGTTGCCATTCGAGCGCAGGCTGATATCATGGGTAAGGGCACATGCACCTAAGAATCTTCTATTCAAAGCTGACTATCTATCACCAGGCACCGACCTACTTGCAGTCGCCCGTACCGACTCTGAAGCTGCGACTCTCATTACATCCACCATTGACCCCCGAGACCACCACTACATTCTGGGCTGCACGAACCCTGCACTCCAGCCACTGGGCGAGCTTATGCATGCCGCTGAGCAAGCCGGTAAGAACGGTGCAGAACTGCAAGCGATTGAAGATGCGTGGACCAAGGAGGCCAATCTGAAGCTTTTCCACGAGGCTGTAGCCGACACAATAAACGCCGGCGTACACGTCGACAAGAAGGCCATGATCAACGAGTTTATGGAGAAGAGCAAAGGCAAGAGCAACTCAGAAGCACGAGCCATTGCCGCAGGTTTGACCGGCGTCGACGTCTACTTCAACTGGGAAGCTGCGAGGACCCGAGAGGGTTATTACAGATACCAGGGAGGCTGCCAATGTGCCATCAACCGTGCGGTCGCATATGCTCCATACTGCGACATGATCTGGATGGAGTCGAAGCTACCAGATTTCGCGCAAGCCAAGGAGTTTGCCGATGGTGTTCATGCCGTCTGGCCCGAGCAAAAGTATGTTTCCTCGACAAGAAATGCTCTATACATGCTAACATACTACCAGACTCGCATACAACCTCTCACCCTCTTTCAACTGGAAAGCCGCTATGCCGCGCGACGAGCAAGAAACTTACATCCAGCGCCTTGCTAAACTTGGTTACTGCTGGCAGTTTATCACGTTGGCCGGCCTGCACCAGAGTGCCCTCATGGCCGACACCTTCTCCAAGGCGTATGCCAAGCAGGGCATGCGCGCGTACGGCGAGATTATCCAGGAACCCGAGGCGGAGAACAAGGTCGATGTTCTTACGCATCAAAAGTGGAGCGGCGCCAACTACGTCGATAATCTGTTGAAGATGGTCAGTGGAGGCGTTAGCTCGACGGCGGCGATGGGCAAAGGTGTTACGGAGGACCAGTTCAAGTAGACAATGGGGCGGGTGCTGTCCGTTGATAAGGTTGAGCATCGCCCACGTACATGCATTTCGCAATGGAACTAGTCAAGAACAGTTATGGGGAGCCGTACTCATTGCTGAACCTCTTATTTCCGAAATTCATCTTTTGGGTTTGATTCATGACCACGCTCCACGGATAAACAAACGTCATCAATATTCCCCGGCATGCCCTCCCCACACACAAGCACAACACAAAAGCTCCCAGAATAGCTAAGACACCTAGTATTTGGAATCAAAACCACCGTTTATATAATCCTGCGCTGAAGTCATCCATCCACCCACCGTCCCATCTCATCTCAGCCGCGCCGCCCCAAACACGCGGTCCCTGCACCTTTCGTTTGCACAGCCCCACGCCACGGGCGCGAATCCTCCATAACAAAACCACGTCAGACCGAAACCAGCACGGCTAAGGCGGCTCACACCGACGGCGTATGCGGCCTCCCTTCTCTCTTCTCACACCGCGGCTGATTCGTGAAATGAAGATGGAAAATTGCGCGTGCGGGAAATGAGGCTTATGGCGATCACCTGCAAGGGCAGATGTTAGGCGCATAGTTACTCGCCGGGCGACTCGCCGATTTGAGGTATATAATGTGGCTGGTGGGCGGGACGGACGGAGGCGTTTTCGCGTAGTGGATGGTGAATGTCGTGGAGAGAGGGAAGAAAGGTCCGGCGAACGTACGGAATACGAGATACGAAGACTACGATACATATATCTGCGCGACGCCACATCGATACCTGGAATACGGGACTTTCTAATACTCATATCTTCTAAGGGACTCTCTGAGGTCACCTTTTTCACTTTTTCACTCTAGGCACAGGCGCAGGTTCGGCGAAAGGGGAACGTGACAAAACGCCAAAGGGTTGGCCTAAACGAGGCTGTGCTTCAAACGCGTCTTGTTTATTCGCACCGCTGAGCCTCCCTCATTCAGGACGCGCGCGGGACATAGAACACAGACTTTAAACTCTTTGATGCCCCCGAGAAACTCAAGGTCTCCTATAATTTTGCACCAAAAAAGGGCCGCCATCAACTCAGTAAAAAAAACATAACGATGGACCACAGCACAACATCCTACGAGCCCTTCCCAGCACTGGACTCGGCCCCCACAACCCCACTCCACGACTCCGACACCACACTCCCGCAAACACCATTGTCAGCTACGACACCAGACGGCGCATTTTCAGTCTCATACGAAGGCCCTCTCTACACAGAAATCAATATTCCCCTCCCACACGTCCCAGCACCAGCGCTCAGTACCGATGCATCACAAACAAGCAGCACATCAGCAACAGCAGCAGCAGTAGCAGCAGGTGCAACATCGCTAGTAGAAAAAGCCCGAGGACGCTCCCGCACATTATCCTCTTTATCACCTTTCCGTCACCGTCGCTCGTCTTCATCTTCTACGTCGTCGCTGCAGAGCCCCACTAGCCCCAAGTCGCAGCAAAACAGCGATGATTGGCCGCGGATACGCAGGGAGATTGTGCGGTCGAAGGAGATTAGTGCGATGATGGATTTGAGGCATCAGAATAAGAGGGGGAGGAGTGGGACTATCGATGCGTTGGCCGTTGTGCCAGCTGTGCTGGTGTTGAGTGCCGAGTTGTTTACACCTGGGGAGGAGGGGGGCGAAGGGGCGAGGAAGGATAGTGGGGTTGGGAGGTGGGAGGATGGGATTAGATGAGAGAGGGTCTTGTGATGGGGATTGGATTGTTTGTTAGCTGTCGCATCGAGATGGTGAAAGCAGATGCGTTCAGCGTGTCTAAGGGTTGGGATTTCTACACATGGGAAGAGCGTTCGCTTTGCTCTCACGGGATAGATTGCAAGAGCCGTGCAGTGGTCTCGAGAGGCATGAATCCCAAGGTGGGGGTGGGGCGAGTAGGGCTGCATATTCTGGAGAGACTAAGGATGCATGCGCCTTGACGTTTCCTAGTGTCACGGAACGAATCGCGAAAGAGAGGTCATGCGGAGTACTGCATTGTAGATATCCAGTAACGGATGCTAGTTTTAGTCGGTGATAATACTCAACCTTCACGATGTATGAGACAATCGCTATGCGTCACGTTTTCTTCTTTCCCAGCAACTACAACATGTATTCACCGGTGATGAGGTACTACTAAACTTTGCGTGTGGCTGTTAGGAGGCAAGATTGCCATGCCAAAAGAACGCAGCAAGTCCCGGGAAGCCTCATTACGAAACCGGCCGACGAAGCAAAAGCCCAGCCGGACAAGAATTAGACCCGTCAACGATCGCGAGATCATTGTGCTCGATTCTTCCTTGGCGCCTATATGAGCCGTATTGTACGGAGTGACCAGTGGTCCTTTGAGCTACAGGATCGCAGTGGACTTTCCGCCTCTTTGTCATTCTTCACCTTTTTATTCACCTCAATGTGATAGATCTTAATACGGCGGTAAGAATTCTCCCCATGATTTTCTGCTAATAGGAAAATGAGCCTGCTCACGCTGCATAGTAGATAGATGATGACTACGTTCCGACTGCCGAGATAAGACTTGGGATAGTCGAGATGGAGATACCCATGTTCACTGAACCCGGAAAGATATTGTTTGCGGTATCCATTGGAGAGAAGTTGCACATGCATTGTTCTGGTATTGCAGTCTATAATCCTCAATCCATGCACGTTTTGCCGAACCGGGTCGATATCGTCTTCATGGTAGTCGAAGCGACACTGATCAAGCCATCTTTTTGCCATCGTCAAGTCTGCTTCAATGAGCTTTGTGCGGGTGAACTCTGACCTAAGGACAAGGTGAAAATTTATGATATTTTATGGCTCGTTTCCATAGACTTTGAGTTGGTAAACCTTGATACGGGAGCCTCCAAAATCCTAGGAATTCAATCTGTAGCTCTTTTCCGCGTCGCCTTAATCAAGACAAAAGCTTCGTAGTTCGGTACAGAAAGTGCAATTCGTACAAAAGGCCATCGCACAGTCTGTACCTGAGCAAGTAAATCCCGCAGGGCCCACTGCAGTACCAGCCTGCAGAACAGGATTTGCGAGATCAATCCCTTGGCACTTCCAGCAGAAAACTTTCTGTACATGCAGATCTCGTTCGTGGGAACGCTGAACCAGGTTACCCATGGCCTCCGGTAAGTGGTTGGTGATCAGTTGTATGTAGAAGTATTTCCTTTTCCAGTACAAACAGTCAGAAGATATGCCGTCTCCGTAGAACTTCCAAACCAGTATGGCGAGGGCCAGGATGGCAAAAGGTAGCGCAATAAACCTGCGGTCCGCAAATCGAGGGACATTGAGCGTTCTGTCTCAATGCGACATCTAATGACGGGCGCAGACAAGAAGACTTGGACGACAGTTTGCGGCCGAAGGCTCTAAAACCCTACCGTCGAGGGACAGTGAAGAAACATCTTCGATCATGGGCGACAATCTGCGTGTTCAGGCGCTCAGTCTCGCCTGTCTTACCCCTCTTTCCGTCAACCGATGAGGAAGGAGCGCCCCCAGCTGCCCAATCTCGAATGCGGCAACCTAGATTAAGGCGTAGTCCTTTTGGCAACGTATGTTTGGCAGGTCAGTGAGCGGAAAAGATTGGAAAGCGACTAGTCGCGCCTCTATTTCGGGAGGGTGCCTATCACCATTTTTCACAATCGACTACATCATCCATCTCACGGCAGGTCGCCTCTCGACCTACCGAGAATCTGTTCTGGTTTCGCACAAGCCGAGTGACTATCGTTGAAACGTTAGTCTTACCAAGGATTAAAAGACAACAGAAGGATTTCTGTCACAATCGGTTGCGCGTCTGTAAAGAAAATAAAAGGCGTAGAAAGAACGAGGCGAGATTCCAAGCCCTAGACTTCGCCCTTGGCAGTCGCACAAGCTCTGGAGTCATCACCACGCGCCGTCCATGAGCAAACCGCAAGAGCAACCACTCATCACAAAAAAAAGTCTATACAACTGCCTACAACACTACATATGTAGCTATGCGACACAACGTGTGGTATGAGCCACGGGACTGCTCAAATTTTGTATAAAAACAGAACCCGCTTTAGTAAAAAACGCCTATTCCATGCATACATATGCTCATAATGCACCTATGTTCAAGAAAGGTACTTGATATACCGCTCCTCAGCAGTTTTATAAACATGGCAAGGAAAAGCGTAAACTGAAAGGAAAAAAAGAGCAGACACAACGTCAATACTGGAAAAGATCCCCTTGCCACTTCCCAATCCCGAGTGTACATCGAAAAGAGAAAGAAAGGTTACTGGGCGTACAACTTTCAGTATTTGAAAGGAAAAAGCACACACGTTTCTAGCCAGATCTTGTCTATCACTCACACAAGGTTCCCAGAAGAGGGAGAGGGTCGCCTAGTAGAGTACGGCAGGACCGATAGCACGGCTGCTGGAGTAGCTTAGGATGAACGAGCATAGATACTAACTGTAGTCGAACAGCACGCTGATGCTCTCACCGTGGTGGACGCGGCGGATAGCCTAGTCTTACGTTAGCATGTCGCATTGTAGTTTTGAACCTGTCGAACACACTTCGGCGAATACATTGCCCACTTCTAGGACTTCCAGCTTCGGGCACCTCAACTTATGCTCCTCCTGAGGCACCGTGTTGGTCACGATGACCTTGTCCAGAGCACTGTTGTTGATACGATCAATGGCATCTCCACTCAGAATGCCGTGGGTGATGAGTGCAATCACCTCTGTAGCACCCTCCTTCTTCAGGAGCTTCGCCGCGCGAGTGATGGTGTTCGATGTATCGGCCAAATCGTCAACGAGGATAGCCGTGCGTTCGGACACGTCTCCGACCAACATCATTGTAGCGTTTTGGCGGTCGCTGATTTGTGTGGGGCGGCGCTCCTTGTGGATGAGAGCAAAGGGCATGCCGAGTGCGTCGGCGATGGCGGTCGCTCGCTTCGCACCACCTGCGTCAGGCGAGACTACGACGGCTTGCTGGTAGTTTGGAATATTGAATTGGATGTATTTGCGGAGGAGGTGACGCCCGTACAAGTTGTCAACGGGAATATCGAAGAATCCCTGGTACTGGGGGTCTAGGGACTGTTAGCAGTGCTTCTCCTCGCGCATACACGTGCAATACATACCATGGAGATCCATAGTAATGACGTGATCAGCGCCAGCGCAAGTCAAAAGGTCTGCGATCAAGGTACCGGCTTGGGCGACCCATTGGCGGTATCCGACCTGGGGCTCGAAAGCCGGGGGCTTTGTGATGGTAGGTTGGCGCGTCAAAGCACCAGGAATGCCGGGCGTCTGGGCGGGCATGCCGTTGGTGCCATTGGCACTGTGGTCGCCGTTGAAATACGCAGCTTTCTCTCCCTTGGTCGAGTCAAGCGTCTCGGTACGCTTGATACCGTTCATCTTAACGGGGCTTGTAGGGTTCGATGCGCCGCCGTTGCGCTCGTCCATCTTCATCTTACTGAGCTGGTGTTGCAACGATGCCGAGCCATTGGTGAGACCTGCGCTCTCAGGCTGGCCTGGAAACGGCGTCTGCGGGCACGTAGTTGTGCCAGTCCTCGAGCGTCCGGGTACTTTGGATAGCGGCGCACCCGTCTTGTTGTAGGGAATGTCCGACTGTCGCGAGTATGGGAAGAGGGGGAGGACGGCGGTGATGCGCTTCGCAGAGGCGGTTTGGCAGGCGGAAATGGTAATCAGAAGTCTAGAGTACGTCAGGCACTTCACTCAACTACACCATGAGGATGGGCCTACTCCATCAAATGGTCGTTGACTGCGCGCGACACCAAAGTTAGCGGGTTTCCTCTGCAGTACCACTATCGCTCCAACAAAGCCGCGCCTGCAGCCCAAAAAAAATGCGACGCGCATATTGCTGGAGGGGAGCTTCGTACCTTTACCACCACCCGACTGGATGATGAAGACATCCTTTCCTCGCACGCTCTCCTGGATTTCAACCCTCGTCTCTCCGCCCTTGAACTTGTCAAGGAGCACCTTGGCCTTGGGTATGCCGAGGTGGTTGCAGATAGTCCTAGATAAAGAGCCCAGTAAGCAAAGCGCCTCGGGCATTCGTGCTCGCTACAACGTACTCGGTGAGCTGCGGGTGCGAAGTGCCGCCGAGTACCACAATGTTCCTCATCTTGAAAACCGGTGGAGGAGGTGGGGTTGTCTACTGTGTCGCGGCAGGACAGTAGCAAAGAGAGATTAGTGAGGCAGCGAAAGCACTCGCGTAGAAAATCCTCTTATCGATAAAGGGAAAAGATTTGGGCTATGGGCTAGTCTACCGCCGTTGATGGCGCCGGGGTGGAGTAATGGCACCTCAAGAATTGGGCAGCATAATGGAGGATGGATGCTTCTGTCGTCACGGATCAGAGAGGGTTTTCGCTTCTTTCGGCTGTTGCAACTTTTTCTGCCGAACCCCCATGTAACCTTTCAACTTCCCTGGGCCCTGGAAAAGCTTCTAGAGCTCAATTTTACTGCACGCTGCACTGCACAAGCAAGCCAGAAACGACGACTCGGGATCCAGCCCAGCCACCAGATTCGCTCTCGCGCGCAGCTACAGCGTTTCACCTGCAGCGTGCTGGCGGTCAGTAATTGCGCCATGCTTAATGGATGCTTGAATGGGCCAAAGAAACGGTCCCGCTAGCGCTTGCCGAAATCGGATCCTCACGTGCGGGCAGCACCCAAAGAAAGCTTCCAAGCTTGTCGGCACACATGCTGTCTAGGGTGATTAGTTTCCAAGTTCCTTGATGCCACTACAGAGTCATCTTCCTCGCAAAGTAGCTGACCGGTTCGTGTCACGTTACATCAGCCCTGCATGTGTCTTTATGACTGCGGTTACGTTGCTGTGCGCCCACTTCGCAAATCGAGCAGCACAGTCATGAATGTGTCAAACTCTACCTAAGCAGGATCCTAGTCATGGCAACAGAAGGCGTATGAGCTTATCGAGGTGGCTATGCGATGATCTGGAATCGAATCGAGTACTAATTAATAAAGAAAGAGGGGTAGGAACTAAATGTGTACTACTCAAGGGGGTATCTCTAACGCTGTTATCATCGCAATCTCATAGTCGCCAATTCATTCATTCAGTTCTCTTCGCCCTGGCCTTGCGATCCCTTGCACTTCTGCCTCCTCCCGTCTTTTGTCCAACCCCGCCTCCTTGGCTAGACACACTTCCGTGGCGAACATCAGTCATGGCACTAGCATGACTTGATGCCGGGCTCATGGGCCTCCTATCCATGCTGACTATGCCGTTATCACGTGTTCTAATCGAGTGGACGGCCAGGTGGGCGCGAGACGGAGGCGAGATCGGACGGTCATTAATATAGAAACCTCCAGTACCGTCCTGCGTAACTGAAGGAAGAGCTGAAGCCAGCTTGTCGCGTTGCTGTATGTGGTCAGGGGAGATTGCCCGTGCAGCTCCTTCGTTGACCAGGCCCGATTCGATATCAAGAGTGATGATGCCATCGTTGGCGGTACGTAACACAGCTGGTGCGAAGTCGTGAAGCTGTACAGCCTCGCCAGCTAGGCCTCCCTCAGCCTCCTGAAAATGGTCACTACTGTTGCGCGACTTCGTGCGCTCTGTCGCAATGTTCGAAGCCACCAAATTCATACTTCGGGCGGCTTTGCTCCCATCGCTGTTGGTAGGCGATCGCTTGGTGCTTGTTCGCGCAACTGCCGTCCCTGTCTGGTGAAGTAGCTGCGCGGTCTTCCGTCCCCCAGCTGTACGAGCCGAATGATAGGTCCACGGGGGTGGATTGTTTTCGTCGAATTGTCCAAGCTCGAAGATTTCCCTGAGTATCGTCCAGGTAAAGGGCAGGTTGGCGACTAAAACAGCTGTCGATGACTCTCGAACATACCAGTATATCCAGGTCGAGTTGTACGGTTCGCTCAAAGAATGGTAGGTGTTCATGATGCTCGCTGCGACGACAAATATCCCCAAGGAGAAGATGCCGCACAAGATGATCTTCCTCTTCATCGGGAGAAATGATCGGATGAGCATTTGCAGTGCAATACAAAGCATGACCAAGTCTGATGATATGTTGAAAACGGCCTTTGTAATGCGGTGATTAACCATTGTGGCACACTGCCGCGAGTTTGTCGGCACCGCGTAGTAGTCCGAAAAAGGTCGACACCAGGCTGCAAAGTATAGAATCTCTATGACGACAAATCCAAGTGCTGTATAGACGGCAAGGACTTTTATCGCGATGTTCTCGGTGTGGAGTGCTGTCCGTGTTATGCGATGGTACATGACCAGGAGACACCCTTTGCACGCCCAAATGACGGCAATCTGCATCTGCTCTACAACAATCACTACTTTACTCCCATATATTCGTTTCGAGAGCTCGTCGGCGGTGAGTACGCTGAAGTCGAAGTCTTCAGGTTCAAGGTTCGACTGGGTTTTCAGCCATCTGTTGGCAAGCACGATCATGACAGTGTAGGCCACGGTCACGAATAGTCCCATAGACCAGTCATCTATCTGGAGACCTTTTATTGACCGGAACAGGATCTTGCGAGAGATACTGTGTAAAAGATACAGTCAGTCAATGAATCCTCGTGTAATGATTCGTAGTGCGGGTGGACCACGCTAGGCTTTAGGAAAGGGTGCTGGAGCAACCGAGGGAAGATGCGCAAAATGAATAAGCTGCTCCGGGTTGTTCCTGTATGCGCACTCGATTTCCTTGCCCCCACGCGGCTTTCGAAAAAGATCCATACTTCGGGGAATTGCATAGGACACTTACAGCCTTGCTCCAACCATGCAGACAGCGCATGTGTACCAAATCCATGATTCTTGATTGAACGGCAACGGCATCGTAGAGACGCAAGAAAGTTGAGTCGCTAACGCCAGTATATCGCTATCCGTTAGGCCGGCTGATACTCTGGATGCGCGACCACCGATGGATCATGTTGTGTTGCGACTCGAAAAGTGGAGGGCATACACTGCAAATGAGCGTTGTAGATTGCGCAAGAAGGCCAGAAGATAGAAGATACAAAAACACAACGGCAGAGGAAAAAAAACACGAGGAAAGAAGGGAGCTGACGACGGCGAGGTTCGAAAGCGTTGTGAGAGGCTAGCCCGTATAGCTGGCAGCTGCACGCCAATCTTCCAATTATGTGAGTAGAGCGCATCTTACTACGTACAGCCACCTCGGCCTGGCACAGGACTTATCTCGAGCAGCCTCATCCGGCTGCCAGTATCTCGGGGCTCCCGCGCGGGATTACAGTTGATTAAGTTAGTGCAAGGTATCGCACCAATAAAGTGCGGCATTTGTGAAATGTTACACATTGCTTTTGCGCGGATCATAGCTTCCGCGCGGCTCTCATGTCCCCGTTTAGCAACAGTGCGTTTTAAGACTCCCTAGGTTCATGAGACGAATCCACTTGAAACTGTTCAGCGTGCACAACGAGAACGTGGGATTTCCATGTCGACTCATGTCGATCCCTCGAAGCGGTGTTGCGGACATCGCGGTCAAAGTGTCGACGCATGCTTACTAGCTGGGGCTGTGCCTGCAAGATAGCTGTACGAGGCTGACGTTTGCAGCTCTGCCTACAGCGCGCAGGGAAAGCAGCCAATGCTGAGTTGAAGGCTTGCAGGCTGTCGGCGACCCCAAGTGTCTGTCGGATGATGCGGAGGTTGGTCCTCAGTGAGTCGCGAGATCCACGGATACGAGGGAAAGGAGCGTGACGTCATGTAGCGCTAGTGACAGGACAGCACCAGCAAAGGCCCTTGGCCCGCTAAAGTCCTATTTGGATCTATCCTCTTATCCACGCATAGAACCTCCTCGACCACGTGAGCATTTCGATGGAGAGTGCTCATACTAAACCGATATCAAAATTTTCTCATTCTCCGTACCTACCCCCTTTCTTTCTATATTCACTAGGTGCAACTACGGCTCTAGAATGAGATGGACAACAAAAACAAGTCGAGATTACGTCTTGATTCATGTCGCGCAGCCAAGGACAGACATACCAATGACCAGTGAGAAAACGCAGAAAGTCTTTTTCCATTGACAATTTGACTACAGAGCAAAACAAGGAGTAGATGTTTGGTAGACGGAGCAAGTACGCCTTGGCGATCGACTACTGTAAACAACAGCATGTGTATGATGCACAGCCACAAGGCCGTCGGTCGCGTGTGTTGGATGTTGGCCCTATTCAGAATCTCAACCAACAGGATTGACAGTCGGTTTTGTACAGCCGAGAAGCTGAATGCCAAGGCTTTCCGCTGGGCAGTGCAGGCTGAGACTTGAGGGTAGGCAGAATTCAAGGCTCCAATCGATGTTTTACGCCACAATTGGAAGGCATATATCAAGATCCAGTCCTGCACTTCAAAGAAATTACCCATACTGCGCGTACCTTTCTAACGCGAGCGGTCGGTGCCAGCATTCATAACATCACTCTACTAAAGCTGATCAGCCCTTGAACGCAAATTCCCACATGCGACAATACCGCGTTTGACAGCTCCCTACGCGACCAATCCTACGAAACCCCCCAAAGCGACAACCTCACGCGCGACATTCACTTGTAGAACCAACAACAGTTAGCTTGACATAACTGCAAGCGTCTTAAAAACACACTACCGGGCTTTTTAACTATGCCTGGCGGAGGCGGAAGAGGTGGGAGCAGCCGATCGCAGGCTGCTAGCAACATAGCATCCAACAATCCATGTGGTACTATGGACTGTGGTCCGGTCATAGGCATCATAGTCATGATCTTCGTCATATTGTTTCTTTCTATTCTTTGTTGCTGCTGCCGTAGTCGAGAAGATAGAGTAGCGTCTGACGGAGATCCACGCTATGTGCCTGAAGCTCCAAGGTCCGCTCCTGGGGACAGACCGCTTGCAGACGAAGAATCACAAAGGTCAACGGACATGGCTACGATACCTAGTGCACCGGACCGAGCGGTTGTATTGAAGCGCCCGATGGTACATTTCTGAATGACGAATCAAGCGAAGAGTTCGACTATCTCAACCGCGCTGCATCTTCGAGGTCTGGGGTCTTGGACAGGCATGTCTCTGATGTTGAGACGCGAGCGCTACCAGTCGCCAATGGCGTGGATATGACAAGCCCAAGGGTACCGTAAGAAACTACCGGACTTGCTCAACGCCAAAGCGCCGGCAAAATGTTACGGGAGGTGAGCAATCGGGGGGATATCGTAGCGGAGAGTGAGCTACGCGGCGCTCCTGGATTAGTATTGTTTTGGAGGAACAAGGTTCTATGACTTATTTCCTAGGCGCATTAGATACCCTCAATTCGTAGTCCTATTAATAACTATTCTTCCGCTCAAATAATTGTTTTCGCCGTGCGACCGAAATGGAGTCGCTTCCATACATACGTGGGTGTTGATGGTCCCTGTTGTAGCCAGGCTGTGATGGCGTCATCGTTTGCGCTAAACCGCTCAGACGTCTTTGGGAGGAAGTCACCCCTCACTTCTCCTCCACCTTATCAATTTTACGTAAAATCTGCCACAGCATATCTTTTGGGGAAATCCGAACAGCATCAAGTGTGGTAGGGAAAGAGCAGACGACTTGTGGCCAGAATACATGACCCCCTTGTGGCCTCTCGTTATGAGTACCTCAGCAAGACGCAGCGGGAATTGCGCTATCCCAAGTCCTCGGTGATAGCCAACGATTGTCAGATGCGGGTTCTCTGTGGTAAAAAATATCTCTCTATGGGGTAGCGCTTTCAAGTCCTTGCACTTCAATCATACTCCTCTCACCACAATGACTCAAGCAGAATCGTCATGATGGAATGCGTTTGGATCGATTCCCCTGTGAGCAAATAGAAACAGCAGTAAAAATATCCTGCTCCCTGGTCTTTGGAGGCAGCGCTGCACTACCAATCCACAGCCTGCGCACACTGACCGCCAATCTTGGACATTTTCAACTTTTCGCCTCTATTTCAGCTCTCTCACAGCTCAAACTTTTCTCTCTTTTGGTCACTTGAGTCGCAACCGCTATCATGACATTCCACGATACCGAGAAACCAAGTGGTGAAGACCGCGACTTTACAAGTCTCGATAAGGCGGCGAAAGCCAACCTGGACGTCGTGTTCCACATGATGCCTAGCAATGTCATCAATAAGCCAAATATAAACAATGTTTACTTCAGGCCTTCGGAGGCTGCTACTAGCACTGTCCCTAGTGATTTACAGCTCGAGTGGCTGCTCAGGAATTACAACTCGGTATGCTACATGTTCAGTAAATGGAGTCAGATGTGGCTAACTCTGGCGGTCTTGTAGTTGGCTAGAACCCATTTCGACACAACGGCTACCGACGACCGTCAACTTGTCCGCGCCATCTGGCACTATGCGATAGACGAAGAGCACTCCTTTTCCCGACACTACCGTTTGACCCGCTACAACCTCATCGCAATGGCCTACGTTTGGTCGCTCGACTTTCCTCCTGAGCTATGCGGCGTAGACGGCGAGGTTCGCAAGTTTCTCAGCGCATTTATCGAGGCCTGGTTCGCGCAACTGCAGGACGTTGGCGACAGCGTCGACCAAGACGAATTCATCAACCTGTGGATGGAAAGCGAGCTAGATTTTTTCACAATCCGCGACAACAAGACAAAGCGGGGCATCGAAGCTGCAGTGGAAAAGCTACACAAGCAACCTCTACCGCCATCACTGAAGCAGGTTGTAGACTTCGAAGCCAAAGACATCTTGTACTTGCGAAAATAGGGAAGGATCTCCGAAGATAAGTAAGAATGAATCGCGCTAGACTGATGTTTCGTATTCATACTAATTTCTACCAACAGCTATGACAAGTATGGGCCATCCCTCATCCTCCAGTACGTCCTTGCCATGGAGCGACTGAGCAAGTCCATCTTCACAGGACGGAGCAGTTTCAAGGAAGCACAGGACAAATTCGTGGCCTATGAGATGGCCAAGCGCAAACAGGGCGGACTGGAGAACGTTTATTGGAACTCCGACCTCGATTCATCCTTGCTCAGCGCCGCCGACCCGCAATTTCCGCACCCTGATGTCATCGAGAAGCTGCGTCGTCCTGAAGCCAAGCGTGTTCCATGGATGGATGTAGATTCTTTCTTCAAGATCCTGAGGTCTGGATTCGAGGAGATGAAGAAGGAGGAGGAGCTGATATTCAGTATGGGTCGAACTTCCTTGTTGTCGGCCTCTGAGGCACTGAGCCAGAAGCAGGGAAATATCTTGTAGGGTATGAACAGTGCATCATTTTAGGAACACGGTAGACTTAGCTACACTGCACCTTGAAAAACACGATAGCAGAAAAATACAAATGCATCCTTTCTAACACAAGTACCCACGTTCTCGCTATGTAGTTGCCTTGTGTCTGTGTACCCGTAGACAGGAAAGTCCAATCAATCTGAATTTTACAACTTGTAGTATGCAAGGCAGCTTGTATTGATCCGAAACGCTCCAACGTAGTTGCACTGCATCCTGCTTGATCTGGTCCTAAAAGCGCGCATTCTCAACCCCCACTTGTTCGTTTGCTATACTCACGCGCCAACCCACCAAGCATTCACTTTTCACTTTGAATATTTATAGCCTATGCGAGTGCAAGTCACCTCTAGGAACGATATTAATTCTACTATATAGCTTTCATTTTTCCCGAGGGGGACTGAGACTGGGAAACGTGCGAGTAGGGCTTCGCGCCTTATTTATTTTGCTCCCTTCTCTTTCTTTCCCTCGATACAATGATCCCTCTCTTTTTTGCCACGTCATCTGAGCTCTTACCTGCGAATGAACTCACTACTATCCTACTTCAGAAGCTCCAGAGCCCGCGCACAATACTCATTGGTTCTTTCTTCCCTTACCTCACCGTATAGCCAACTCCGCGCTTTGTCAACGACAAGCTCCCAACTACCATTCCACTCTGCCAGCCTCTCCTCCAATACTGTCACCACAAGCGCAGTCGCAAACACTATCTCATCTATGTTTTCCATTTTTGCTTCCACTTGCTCCTCATCGAGACCAAGCGCAACCAGCAAGTCAGAAGTGAAAGCCCAAGAGCCAGCGAAAGTCTGCAGAGAGATGAGGTGGTGCAGTAGAGCTTCGCCCTCCAGAGGGATCGCCGGAAAAGCAGTCGCAATCTCCGTAGATGACTTTTGTGTGGACGTAGTCGTGGTCTCAATCTGCATTGGATCGCGACACTCCACAACTCCACCTTCACGCCTCCACTTCTCAGCATCGAAGTCCTTGAGCAGCTCAGCCGCATCAATTGGGAGGCCACCTGAACCATCAGCACTCGCTTGGACGACCTGTGGAGTGGCACTGACGGTGCTCTGGCTCACAAGAGTCTTGCGGTTCTTGTTCTGCTGCTCTAGAATCATGAGGCCCGATTGGTAGTCTTGCAGATCCGATCGACCGCTTTGCGTAGATGCTCCTCCACTGTTTCGGTCCTGGCGAGGCACTCCGAAGAGACTGCTACCGCTTTGATTGGACGAACCAAACGCAGGACTGCCTCCAAGGCCGCCAAACAGGCTTCCGCCGACATTCTGGGGTGTAGGATTTTGATTTTGAGCAGACCCTCCAAAAAGACCGCCTTGGCTGGGTGCACCGAACATACTAATACCACCTGCGTTGCCAGAACCTCCGAAACGTCTATCACCGGTATGCTGGGTCAAGGTGCTCTGGCGCTGGCTCGCTCCCCCAAAGAGACCGCCTCGACCGCCGTGGCCACCGCGAGTTGAGGGGGAGGTTCCAAAAAGACCGCCCCTAATTCCTACAGGAGTAACCGGCGAAAATGGCGCTTGGCCGTAAGAACCCATGCCAACAGTACTGTCGTAGGTAGACGAGCCCAAGCCATATGGTGTAGCTGCGCCGCGGTCCATGTAGTTTACTGCGCCAGCGGCAGCACTACTTTGATCCTGGTTCCCAAAAATGCTTGCTCTACTAGCTGGAAAGCTGCTAAGACCACTAAGGGAATTCGGATCTCGACTCTGATTGGAAGCTCCTAATAGTCCCCCAACGTTTGACTTGGTAGCCCCAAAGAGACTGCTGCCGCTGCTTGAGCTGGTGACCCCAAGATGAGCACCACGACTTGAGTTGGAGCCAAAAGAGGGCTTACCGCTGCTTGATCCAAATGATGCAAACAAGGTTGAGTCACTACCCGGACTTTTGCTAGCGAATGGACTGCCCGCGCTTGCTGTTGGTGCCGCGAACTGAGACGATTGACCAAAAGGAGTAGGGGACGCGGCTGAGGGAGACGTGCTTACAAAAGCTTTCTTAAAGAAGTTGACGGGTTGGATATAGTTTCGCATCTGAACTTGTTGATTCAGTGTCGCGTCATTTTTCTCGTCTTCTAGCCACTCCCAGTCTTTGGACTGCTTCCCTTGTTTCTCTGCTTCGTTCTTGTTCGACTCCACAGCAATGAAGGAGCACCACTTCCCACCAACCCGGAATTGCACGCCTAAGCGGACAGCCTCGCACTCGACCATGTCTGTAAAGCGACCTTCGTACTTGGTCTTGATAAGCATCTCGGATTCGTCTTTTGCTTCCGCGAGCCAACCACGGCCTTGTTCCAGCTCTGAGATGGCTTTCTTGGCCGCGAGTTGATGGATCGTTTCGCCTGGTGCATCGAGGATCTGAACGGGGATCTCGAGCTCAAGTGGCCCGTGAGCACTGGTGCTGCGGAGGATGACTGATTTGGGCGTTCCTTGTGGAGCTTCGGGGCCGAGAAGGAGGTATACGGTGGTCCGATTGAAGGCGAAGAGTGATGGGATCCCTTGGGGTGCCTGGATGATCTTCGGGACGAACACGGTCGGCAGGTGCGCGTATCGTTGCTCGCCGGTCTCATCACGCACTGATGGCTCTTCCTCATCGGGGTCCGCGGATGGGTCGAAGAGAGAGATTGGTTTCTTCTGGTCATCGTAAGTGAATAGTCCATTTGAATAACTCGGAGTAATACCTACGGGTTTCTCAGAAACAGGCTTCTCTTCTTTCAAACCAAGCTTGACCTTCAAGCTATCTGCAACCTTCTCGACAATCTCAAAATCTTCCTCCTCTTCAACATCGAGGTGTGCGGAGACGTCGTCGTTGTTATACTTGACTTCGAGAGTGTATCTGTTGATATGAGGAGACAAAGCTCCCTTCAGCATGCGGACTACCTTGATATCCATCTTCTCGCCTTCGCCAACTATCTGCGCAAAGCCATCCCCTGCCTTGGCTATGCCTTCAATCAATGCATGTGAGACGCCGTTACCGATTCCCAGTGTGAAGACTCGAATTGGGGCTTTGTGCTCAGTGATGGTTTCGTTGAGATATGAAAAGAGGTTCTGTTGATCCCAAGTCTCGCCATCGGTGAGCATCATGATTTCAAGTGACATGTCCTTGTATCGCTGCTCGATTGTGGCTTTCAGTGGCTGTAGCATCTCGGTGCCTCCATAATTAGCGGCGAAACTATCTGCGTGAGCCATCGCTTCATCAAGAGACTGCTGGTTGTACGTGACGCTTCGAGGCCAGAGGAAGGTGTGCTGCCAGCCAAAAGAACAGATGTTGAACTTGACTCCAATTGGAAGCGACTTCAGGAACACCTTCAACGCTTGTTTTGCAAGCTCAATCCTGGTACCGCCCATGCTGCCACTTCGATCGCACACGAAAACGATCTCGGGCTTCTCAGGAGGGAGCGAGAACTTCGGTACTAGTGTCGCCATGAGAGCTCTGTGATCTGCAATTGTCGGGTGATTCTCAAGAATGGCTTTCGGCACCCCAGAGCTTTTTGCAATGACTTGTAAGACGAAATCTGTTTCCAGTCCTGCATTTCCAAGGGTGAGAGTTGCAGACGCTTTAGTCATTGCGGGCTCAGAATTTGGCGCCATTGACGTTGTGCCCATGATCATCGCAATCGGATGTGTTGGTGACTGCATCTTCTGGATGAACGATCCATCTGCCATTTCGACGTCGACCGTGATAGAGATGCTACTTCCCATTGCGTCGGTCACTGGGCTCCTCTGCAGAGTGCCTGGGTAGTTGCCATATCGAGGGCATATAATGGTAGGGATGGTGAATCTGGTGCCGTCTACCTCCAAGTCATGTTTGAGCTCTCCAAGGTACGTGATTCTGATGACGACCTTAGCTCCGGGTGGAATATTCCCGACCGTGGTGGTGAAGACATCAGAGGCATCTGGTAGCTGCTCAAATAATCCGGCAGTTTCGCCTCTAGCAACTGCTTCTTTGAAAACAGCCTTTGCCTTTTCCTTCTCTTTCACCTTGCCGACTATTTCCCGCTCGCCAACATGGCATGTGAAGCCTACAACGCTGACCCCGTCGTATAGCGGGAACGTATACCGGCATTTTCTTATGCCTTTCTCTGTTGATGGGTTGAAAAAGGTCTGCGTAAGCACTGTACGGGAGATGGCAGCAAGGATAGTAGTGTGCGCATCGAGCTGAACCTGTGGAAGGTATTGCTTCTCTAGGCGCCATCCACCAAACGGCACGTTGTAGTACAGCCCGCATACGTGGAACGGGCTTTGCTGATTAGACATGCCAAATATTTTGATCACTTCGAGTTTGAATGGATACAAAGTTTCGAGGGGTTTGACAGGCAACACAGTGTGCAAGAGTATGGTGAACTTGTGTCAGTAGAAACAAGAACTAGCCGATACAATGTGTGAGATGATTGCGATGCAACGTGTGAGATGTAAGATGTGATCTGAGGATGCTGAAGAAAATTTGTGTTCATGGCTCTTGATATACTTGTCCCAGCTGGGATGCCTGGAGGCAGCCTAGCGGCCTAGACGCCTGCCTTGCGACGCCAGTGGTACGCAACAACCCTTAATCAGCATACGAGAGGCGGGGCACTCGAATTTACACCAATAGGTGCTGTGAAGTGTCATTGGAACCGTGACCTGAAACAGGTGAGCAATAAATGCGATTTTGATGCTGTACGGAGATGGGGAATCTGGGTCTGCCGAGATCTAGCCATGGCTGCCTAGAATGCGTGCCCTCGACCGATGGAGGCCTAGCCGCGACAGCGCGTGGCAATTGACTTTTGCATGACCACTCTGTGCCAGTATTGGCGTTCTTGAGGTCTAGATTATGAGAGTCCAAGAGATGAGATGAGAGGAGGCCGCATGGCGTGAACATGGGGGGGGGGGGGGCCGATCGGGCCATGCCTTCCTCGGCTAGGAGCTCTGGACCCTGAACGTCAGGCTGCATACCAAAAATTATGAGAGTCATCCACTATGCCACCAAACGATGCGCGGGCCGCTCCCCCACGCCTTTCCAGAGTTCCAACGTTCGCTACACCGATTATTTTGCTTCCGACGCGGCTTCCACAAACTTTCGAGAGTACCGCGACGCGTGCAGTTTCGGCAATCGTATGGGAAGAAAGGGAACATGGCGGGGTATGAGGAGTGGACTCAGCAGCAATTGATTGCAAGGATACAAGAGCTGGAAAAGCAGATTGGAGAAAATGGACAGGATGCGCCTACGATCGCCACTGAGACAGCACCCACTACATCTGTAAACGAACAGACATTACCGCCCTCCGATTCCTCGAAGTCATTAGAGATTCGCAGAGCCACCAAACCGCCACCCAAAGCATTTGACGCCTCTAGATACAGCACGCGGTTAATAGCACTCAAGTTTGCATATCTAGGCCAGAAATACAATGGGTTTGAGCATCACAAGAACAACACCACTCCATTGCCAACAATAGAGGAAGAATTATGGAAAGCGCTCGTGAAGACGCGGTTGATAACTCCAACACCCACAGAAGGGGACAAGAAGGCATACGAGAAGATTGATAGAAAGACATTTGCAAGGTGGGATAGGGAAGGTGCAGATGTAAATTGGGACGGATGCGAATACTCAAAATGCGGGAGAACAGACAGGGGAGTCAGTGCTTTTGGGCAAGTCATTGGCGTGAGGGTCAGGAGTAATAGGCCTTTGCCAAAGGCATCTCAACCGACAGAGGAAGATTCAGCGACAAAACAGGAAGAATTAGATCCATCATTGTCTTCAAATCAGGAACCAAAGTCACCACCCAAACCCTTCAACGACCTCACCGACGAACTTCCCTACATCCAACATTTAAATCGCGTCCTCCCACCCGACATCCGCATCTACGCCTGGTGTCCCAACCCGCCTCCAGAATTCAGCGCGCGCTTCTCCTGCAAAGAGCGACGCTACAAATACTTCTTCACGAACCCATCCTTCGCACCCGTCCCCGGATCCGCCGGTCTCTACAACACTTCGCCCTCCACCAGCACCAGCGAAAACAACGACAAAATGCGCGAAGGCTGGCTAGATATCGATGCCATGAAACAAGGCTGCAAATCTCTCATCGGCCTGCACGATTTCCGCAACTTCTGCAAAATCGACGCAAGCAAACAACTCACAAACTTCCAACGCCGCATCTTCCACGCCGACATCGAGGAAGTCTCTCCCTTATCCGTACCCGGCTTCCTCTCTCACCCCACGCTCCGCGCCTCAGGCACAGAAGAGCCAAAACTCTACTCCTTCACGCTGCACGGCTCAGCGTTCCTGTGGCACCAAGTACGCTCCTTAGTCGCGATCCTGTTCCTCATTGGCCAGGGTCTCGAGTCGCCGGCCCTGATCCCGCACCTCCTCGACATCAACGCGAATCCCACGCGGCCAAAGTACGAAATGGCATCGGACGCGCCTCTCGTCCTGTGGGACTGCATTTTCCCGCACGCCGACGAAGTGCAGACGTCTGAGGAGCGGGAGCGCGGCTACGAGGACCGTCTGGAATGGGTTTACATCGGCGACGAAGGCGGCGCCGAACCTAAAGCTAACGGTAAAGCAAAAAAGGGGAGTGGTCCTGCTACCATTGGCAGAGGGAAATGGGGTCGCGGCGGTGTCATCGATGATGTGTGGGAGATGTGGCGCGGGAATAAAATCGATGAGACGCTTTCGGGCTTGCTTTTGGATAAGATTGCGGGGCTTGGGAAGTCCACGCTCGATGCTGAGGTTCCCGTTCAGCAGCAGACGGTGGAAATGTTAAAGGGTGGCCCAAGGGTCTTTGATGGTGGCGATTTGGGGAGGGCAAAGGGGAATTATACGGAGGTGCTGAAGAGGGAGAGGCAGGAGAGCGTTGAGGTGGTTAATGAGAGGTATAGGGTTAGGAGGGGGGCGCTTGAGGCTGAGAAGGCGAGGGCGAGGGGGGAGGAGGGGGATGAGTAGGGGGGCAGATGGCGTATATATGTGTGTGTATGTGGGATATACCCAGGCCGAGGGCGATGTTTCCAGGAACGGAATCGTATTTGTGTCTTCAAGTTGATTCTCTGTGATACAAAGGTCGTGTATGTAAACACATGATAAGATCTTCTCTTAGGCAGGCCCCTGGGGTATCATTTTAGCACAAAAGTCCCTATGTTTCTTCCCAACTACCCCCAATCTAAGTCCAACATTCAACACAAACATTCCTTCCCCTCGCACCTCCCAAACCCTCACAGTCGTCGCCACATCTCAATCCCCCGTATTCAACTCCAAATCAATCTGCACCCCATTACTAATCGCATAATCCGCACACGTCAAATTATCATGAAACGGCCGTTCCCCCTGCCTCTTCAGCATAATCTCATGCACAGGCCGCCCAATCTTCGCCGCAACCATAGCTTTCAACAACTTAATGGGGTCGCTGGGGAGGCACGGGACCTGCGTTTTGGTGCCGAGACGGTCGTTTATGGTGACGAGAATCATGGGCTCTGATGGCGCTGCTGGGGCTGCCGCTTTCTTAGGCTCTTTTGCGCGATCAGGGTCCCGCGGTCTGCGCTCGCGCTCGCGCGAGCGGTTAGAGTCGGGGTGGCGGTGGGAGTGCGGCGAACGCGAGCGTCGTCGGTCGCCTCGTTCGCGGGAGTCTGCGCGCCGTCTGCTTGAGCGGTCGTGGGAGCGCGGTCGTCTGTCGCTTCGGTCGCCGCGGTCGCGGTCTCTGCCTTCGTCTCGTCGTCGGTCCGGGTCGCGCCGCTCGCGGTCGCCTTTGTACTTGAGGCCGCTGAAGTTCTTGGGCTTACGCGGTGGGCCGGGGGAGCGTCGGGGAGAGCGCGAGCGATTGCGCTCAGTGGCTGGACGCTCCGAGTCCATGGTAGCTTTTTTGTGCTTTCTTCGTGGAGGAGTGCTTTATGGTGAGCTTATTGACGTATTTGTGGAAGTGTATGAGTACCAGTGGTTTTGGTGAGGAAAGTGTGATGGTGCTCGAGAACACCAGGCAACCAGAGGTGAGAGGGTTGATGCTTGGAAAACGCGACGCTACGAGCGGTGGAGCATAGGAAGTTTAAAGTTATCGATAAGGCACAGCTAGCGCGTCATCCCGCTCAGGTCCATCGTGACCCTCTACTGTTCCTGATTGTCAACCCCACATTCCGCTTGGTATTCGCCCTCAGCCTATGAATCACTCGACAGTGATGCACGTATAGCAGGTCGCAGCAATGTCGAATCTTCTAGCTCGCCTCACTTCTCCCCCTACGCAAACATTGCATGTTCTGCAGCCCACTTCTTCCACAATCACGTATACCGTGTCGACGCGTTCTGTGCCAAAGACGTTGCCAGCATTTATAGCGTACTATGTGGGAATACTCATTCGGATATCACTGGGTCTCGTGAGCACACTACTACTATGGATGAAATGGCGAGTCACAAATGATCTATCAATGGTATACCTGCAGGAAGCGCTGGGCAAGGAAGGAGAAGGGCAAGTTGTGAACATGGTAGAGGCTTGCCAATGGCGATATCTCATCCCGAGTATCCTTGTCGTTATCTTCTTAGTCTTTCGACGGAACTACACTGGTGCGTTGTCTGCCATTGTCCTCCCTGTCGCACTCCCTTTTTTCGCGACGGATTGCTGATGATGCCTCTAGAGGAGTCTTTCACCATGCTTCGAGGCCTCGGCGTCCAGACTTCCACTACCTCCTCCACGTATCTTCAAACGCCCACCACGCGCTTCATACCCACGACCAACATCCAGGATATCTTCATACACGAGGCGTTCAAGGGGTTCGAAGTGAGATTCTATCTCATGATCGTAGTGGAAGGAGAGGGAGAGGTTGTTGTCGTGTTTCCGAGCTTGCTGCCGAGGAGGAGAGTGCTGGAAGTCGTGTGGAGAGGGGTAAGAGGGGGGCTGTGGGAGCAAGCAGGGCCATGGATAAAGGTTGATGACATGGGAAACAGAGAGAAAGAAGGGGTCTAATGCGAGAGACTGGTCGTGTTGACAGCGTGGTCTCATCATCATCAACACGACGTCTTGGATCTTCCTCAGAACGAGAAGAAGAATTTCTGAAATGGGTCATAAGTAAACGTTGTCGTCATAGCGCCTATCGTTGTATAGCCGTACCTTCAGCGTTCCCAAACACTCATATCCAAAAGACAGGTTCACTACTGTCGGTTTCGCACTAAAAATGCGTGCGCCTCGGCGGCGCGTCCAAACTCCGTCCCTATCCAAATCTTGCCCTGAAAAATCTTGCCGGATCCCAGCCCATGCCATCCCATGTCTCTAGTACCGATACCTGGTACTATAGTCCTTCGGGCTTACAACCAAACCACGCCCCTTCTTCGCCCCCCGATACACCGTCTCAATAATATCCACAAACTCCTGCTTGTCCTCAAGCACCCAGTTGAGCTTGTTGTTGTTTCCGGTGCCGAAATCGCACATCATGTGTTTGTTGCGGAAGAAGAACATGACGGTACACGGGTCGTAGAGTTCGTACATGGCTTTGAAGTCGGGCACCTCGTCTAGGTCACAGAGGTAGATGGCGCAGAAGTTTTTTACGCGGTCGGCAATCTTGTAGAGAACTTCGTCTTGCGACATGCAGTCGGGGTCCGAGTCGCGCCCGAAGCGGATCAGTACGAGGCGGTCTTCTTCCGAGAGGATCGCTTGGTCGACGTGCCAGCCGGTGCGCAGATGCGGGAGGACGACGGAACCCATGGTGTGGAGGAAATATGTGCGTGGGTAGAAAAGCGTCCGGGGTGGGGTGTTTCGGTGATGGTGATTATGGCGCGGAGGATTGTAGGACTCGTCACGGGTAAGCTAGAGTAAAAAGTATCCGTGCGTCTGGATTCTGAATGCTTGGCTGTGCGTCAAATCAATTTGCGACAAACATATGAGCGAACTTGCGAGAGGGTGAAGTGTTGGGTTGGCTTCGTGTTATAGAAAGCTAGGCAAGGCAGCTACGGCTGGTGATCTAGAATGTTCCTGAACAGACCCCGCACTTTTCCCATCAGCCCTGCCGTGAAAGCAGTCCGTCTTAGTCTCTGCAATCAGGTTCCACCACGGGTGTGTATGCTACCATTATCGCATTGTGATGAAACTACAGAGGCTGCCATGAAAGAGATTTCGTTGTTGGCTGCGCGCCATTCCCTATCGCCTCAACTCCTTCCCGAATGTTCCTTGTTCGACCAGCCCTTAGATGGAGCTGGGGTACATCATAACCCTGACACTGGCGCCGAAGGACCTTGGGGGAAGGTTGTGCTGGAAAGAAGCGCGGACGACACCCGAGTTGCCTAATTGCCAAAATTAATATCTGTTTGCGATAGCCCGAGACTTGTATACGAACCGTGGGTTCGGCGGATCTTTCCCCAGATGACGCGGATTGGGTTGGACTTGCTGCTGCCGACGCGGTATACGTAGGCGACGCGCTTTCCGAGATACCACTCCGCGGCCTTTGTGCTGTCGACGCCCTCGAGCTGGAGCAGGCTGACCTTGGGGTTGGTGTTGTGCTTGCTACGCTGGTAGCTGACGTGGCGGCCCTTGACGTAGACTGAAATCTACAATCAGTATTTGTCTGTAATTTTGTCGCGCCGTCTACTTACGGCGGTGGCTCTTTTCGGTAGACATCTCGAATGCTGTGGAGGGTCGGGTTAGTTGGGGTTGACGCTGGGTGACGCTGGAAATTGGAGCTGGGGATTTCGATGTGGGAAGATTCGGTAAATTGCTTAGCTAAGGGCTTGGCACTAGGGCATGTGGCGCAGCCCTAGCGGGTGTGGGCCAGCATCGCTTGCGGGAGGATACATGGGGCGTGCGTCAGGTACTCTGCTCGTCGACTGCGCTGTTAAGATCCACACCGCCTGCTATGGGTACTTGAGTTGTTGGTGCTGGGCCATGCGAATCCTGCGACAAAAACACCTAGACGAGTTTGACCTAGACTGACGACTGCATCTCTCTGATCTAGGTACCTGGGCGAAACTCGACAAGGCAGATGTGAACATTGACAATGTACATTGGGATTTGGAGGACAAAGATGACGAATGCGGTATGAATGCTACTCACTTTTGACTTGCGACATCTCATTTCCACGTCTAGCAAAGCTCTATGCACATTTGTGGCTCTCTAATATCACACTGCGCTTCGTGGCTAGTGCAAAAGCAGAACTAGAGCTTGAAGCATTTATTTCACAGAGCTGCATCGCACCATTTCGAGCAAGACACGATACTGCGGTGGGTGCATTAGTGACACTCAAGATAGGGAGGAAGACAAAGATCTGGAAAGATAATTTATTTTGTTGAGATTGCAAGACGCGCTAGAGACAAATCGCACCTGTACACAATAAATACTTGACGCCCTTGTATCGTCTACATGTATCACCGATAGCCCCTTGAAGGCATCTATCGTCTAGATCCCGCCCAATTCGATGGGAAGAACGTTCCAGGCGCATACTTACTAGTCCGTGATCCATCAAATGTTGTGCCAGCTTCGGTAATATTAACCAAAAATACGCGCCTTTCTACAACGAACTGGATATCCGTCCCTGCAGACAAGGCACACCAACCCCTTAATGCTTGTAGAACTCCTGATTGACATGAACTTCTTTTGTGATCGTAATGCTTGACAGGCTCTTTCCTAAGCTTGGATTCGGATCCTCCTGCTTAGAGTATCGTGGTAGTGCCGTGACCAAGTTTGAGTCTGCACCATCTCTGGAATAGTCTAGAGTGGTTTCTGGCCTTGCCCTGTTCGAATCCAAAAGTGAAAGGATGGACTCGGCGCAGCAGCTGGAGAGTTTGCTTGCTGCCCTCGACATTGAAGTGCAAAGCGGCCTGCAAATGGGAAGACTCGCGCAGAGTATAGCGGTAAACAAGTGAACGGACGTCCATAACTCTACCTGGCTGTAAAACACTGTAGACAATCAGCAAGTATTTCAAAAGTTGTGTGGAAGACGCATACCGTCGCTGGGGTCGCCATGTTCTTGCCCAAAAATCAATCGCAGGACATTGGTAAATACGACAAAGCCTCCTAGTGCAAAGATGCCAGCAACAGCAAGCTTGGTTCGCCTCGGTAGTTGCAAGCCGAGAGCCGTACGAACCGGTAGGACGAGGATGGAAAAGTCGATCACAGCATCTACGATGAGCATGGTGATTATCATGGGCCACCACTTTCCACATGTGGCGGGCTTGTGTGGATGCCAGAACTTGTCGATCGGTCGGCACATGCAGAAAGTCGCCAGCTCGACTGCGATAAACCAAGCCGTGACGAATATCATGACACGCAGCATGACTTTGCGGTGAGTTGGACAGACGAAGAAGATGCTCCGGTAGAAGAAGAGAACTGACATTTTGCATCCGTACTGAGCTGTTGTGGCAAGGATAAATGCTGCGAACATAGACTGCGCGATGGTCAGCAGGACGAAAGTAAGATATGGTCGCTACGAACCCTGCGGTAGGCCGACAAGCAGTCGAAGAATTCCTAATCGCCTACGTCGTTGAGGTATTGCTTAGACAAGGGTCCGAAGTTGGTTATGCTCTCTGCGATAATTAGTAGGTAATCGCAACCGGCCAAACGAGAGATTTACCTCTTAAGACAGTCGCGACGGCGCTGTAGTAGAACACTAATGCCACGATGATGAACCAATCGTCCGCCTTGATGCCTTTCTGATATCTGAACTTGCAGAAGAGACGGACCACGACTGCAGCTCCGGCTAAGAGCGCGCAACTAACGTGTGCCTCAGCTATCTGTGCGTTGTGAATACTAAGCCCGAACATGATGGCGCGAGATGGGTTCGGAAAGTAGAGCTGAGAGCGACTGCGCCGAAGTCTCCTTCCTTGAGTTTGGCTGTTAGGTGAAGAGGTCGTTGTGGTTAGCAGGGCGCTGCCTTGGCTGACCAGTTTCCAAGCGAGACGGCGGCGGTCGAATTGGGAAACACTACACTGAAGGGGCTGATGGCCTTGCCTGGGGATATAGCAGGGGAACGGTGAGTGTGGGGGCCGAGTCGAGGCTGAGTTTCACGAAACACAAGATTCCGTTGTCGCGCAATCACTGTATCAGGGTCCAGCGTCAGAGATTTGATAGATGAATTGCGCCATCCAAGAACTGTCTATTTCGTTTGCCGCGATTTCGGAGTCTGCTTGTGCCCATTCCCCGACCGTCCCATGTCGGATCTACTTCTCTTTGTTCTCTTACGTGAGGTTCTCCCACCGCGCCTCGAGACCTCTGGCGTCCCGGGACTCGGGTTGTGCATTCACTTCAAGTCCAGCTTTTCCGAGAGGTCGAAAGGCGCAAGCGTTTTCGGGCACAATGGAGGGCACGAGTCTAGTGAACGAGTAGGTTGCGGCAGCAGATGCAGGTTAATATGGAAGAACGGTGACAATTGTAGAGACGGTGTAGTGAGACAATAGGTGCACACGAAGATGTACCATCGAACAAAATTGGATATACGAACCTAACCCTAACGCCAGCCGAATCGCTCCCTAGTTGGACCCAAACATGCTATTACTACAGAGAACTACTTGCTCAGAACACGCTGATGTAGTTGCCGATGCGCTCCTTCTGGTTCTGCGCAATGCACTCGGCTATCCATGTGATGTTTCGAATCTCCTGCGAATGGTGTTAGTCGTCATACTCGAATATGTTCCATGAGCAATATACCTGTTCTCGTAGCTTTACCCATGCGTAGACAATAGCGTGGGTGAATTGATGAGTAAAGGCAAGCTTTGAAATCTCCATCTCCTTCTGGTAGAATAGATCTTCCAAGCTCTTTGTCTCGCCGCCAACACCACCTGCCATGTTGCCAACGCCGCCGCCTCCGCCCTGGCTGAGGCCCGTCTGGTCGAAGAACATCTTGTAGTCGGCGACACTCTCAACAGCAATGCGCACACCCTCCACATCATCGGCTCGGGAGAGCATCAAAGTTCCCTCTGGGTACAGCTTGCCAAGATCGGGGTAGAGCTTCTTCCTGTCGGCCTTGGAGAGTTCGGTGCCGAAAGAGTTCAGAGAGATGTTGATGCTCCTGCGATCGGCCTCGAACTCGAGAACCTCGGACATGACGTCCGAGGTCGGGGTTCCGGCAATTTCAGGGCAAGAGTTGATCCATGAATGGAAGTCCTCGAGGTAGTTCTTGTAGAGGGTGTTGCGGATGATCTCGATGTTCAACTCGTCCAAGTCCTGGTGGCTCAGCGAGCCCTTGAAGTAGGGCGCAAGCGGCGTCTCGATCAGGACCGAGTTGTAGAGCTCCTCGATGTTGGTTGCCACGCAGAGCACTGGCATGGTCTCGAACCAGCCAAGCGGGTGACATCTCTCCAGCAGCTCTCGCGTATCCCTCTCATGCAGCGTACCCGTAATCAGCAGCGCGACGTTGTCGATCATGTATCCATACGTCAAGTACTCCATGAACTTGGACAGTGAGCCGGTCGCGTTGGCCTGGAGATAGCGGAATTCGGCTACGAGCTTGTCCGTGGTCTTCGCGGCGAGGGCAGACGTCGACGGGTTCGGGGGCAACGAGTTGAGGAAGTCGCCATAGGCAGGCGAGAGTTGCAGTTTAACATCTGCAGCGTGGTCAGTCTTCTTCCGGGGACAGCGGCGATCGGGCCTGATATACCGTCGATGGTCTCGCACTGGGTCAAGTTGCTGTAGTTCTGGCTGGTGAGCAGCGCATTGCGGTAGCCGCGCACGATGCCCTCGATGTAGCTGGGGACCTGTGTTAGCGAGGACAACCGTCTCCAGATGGCGGTGATGCGTACCCGTATTTCACGTTGTAGTAGAGGCCCTCCATGATGCTGATGCTAACTGCTGTCTGCTGTCGCAGGCAAAGAGCTACAGCTAGGTCGTCATGCCAAGCCATGGCCCGTGTCGCGCCTGCTTCGACCGGCTGGGGGTGTTTACGCACTAGCCCCAATTGCCGGAAGTGCAGCGACAACTTTCTTAACTCCATCGTCACTTCCTCACTGGCACCCCCAACACCAACACCCATCCCGACACGTCCAACGCAGTCGCATCTCGCATCAGACCATCGCCCCATTCCTGGCAATTGCATAGCAGCTGCCCAGTAAGTCACCGCACCTGTCGCGCATCGCGCCTACTAACCTCGCCCGCAGCACAATGTCAGCTACTGCTACCCGGCGCTCAACGCGTCGCACGGCGGCAGCAGCAGCCTCAGCCGACGCCGCGCAGTCTGCCTCGGAGCAGAGTTCACAGCAAGAGACGCCTCCGCCCGAGGTTCCCAAGAAGAAAGGCCGAAAGCCAAAGGCTGCCTCGACAAAGGCTGAATCCACAACCGTGACAGAGTCGCAGCAGACAGTCACAAAGAGTCGCGCTACGTCACGCGCAAATGCCGCTTCCGCCACGACCACAACTACCAAAACTTCAGCAACCACGACCACACAAGCTCTCCCAGTCGCGAAGAAGCTCACCAGGGCGGGTCGCGCCGCAGTCGTAGAAGCAGGCGGGCAGGCTTCACCACAGCGCAGCCTGGAAGAGGGCCGGCCAAAGCGCGCAACACGCGGTACAACCCAGCAGAAGAACGCCAGTGAAAAACGAAAGACAGTGGCCGCAAAGCTGGCGTCCAAGGACGTCAGCAGGGGCCAGGAGAACGAAGATGACTTAGGTCCCTTCTTTAGCGACAGTGAGCCCGCACCTTTCATTCCCCCCGTTACCCCAGCCCAGATCGACAGTGAATTATTGCGACAAGAGAATGCCAGGCAGGGCAGAGAGATAGACAGTCTCCGCGCTCGCGTGTCAGGACTGGAGGCGCAGAATCAGAACCTCGCACAGTTACTGTTCCAGAGAGACCAGCGCATGCTCGAATATGAGCGTGAAAATCTGCGTCTCGCGACAGAAAACTCGCGTTTGCAACACCCTTCCAATCTTAGCTACGGTGCACCGGCTAACCACTACTATCCAGAATTCGACAGTGAAATATTAGCCGTGGCCGAGTCGTCCCCGCCCCAGCCTGTATTCGTAAACGGCACTGAATCTGCCCTTGCGCTTCTACACAAGATCGAAAGTTCTGCAAAAGAGAGCGCGCGCATTGAGCCCTCAACTAACGGCAGTGAAACACACTCTGACAATGATGTCACCATGGAACCTTCACCACTCCAAACTGCAAAGAGGACGTTCACCGAGGTCTCAGCTACGCCCGATCGCCCTGTCTCGACACCGTCAAATTTCTTCAGCAGATCGTTCTCCGCCATCAAATCCAGAATCTTCTCCTCGACCCCAAAGCCCCCTCCAACCCCCGAGATTGCTTCGCCCACGCCTACAAAGCCTCTTCCACCCCAGGACACGCTCACTGAGACCCTATCACTTCCACCCACACCTATCGGCGAGCGCGTCAAGACACCCAGCAAGAGGCGCGCGCCCACCAACACAATGATGAAGGTATTACTCAAGGGCATCAACCACGAAGATAAGCGCAAAGCGGAGGACTGGGCTAGACAGATCATTCCCGAACTCAGAAACGACGTTGGTTTCCGCGAGAAGCGCAGGCGCCTCGAAACACCCGTACTTTTCAAGGACCTCAGCAACTTTCCCTCTGCCAAGCCTTGGGAGACCGGCTTCGGTGACCCGCTTGGTGATCTGGACGATGATGATGTGGTTCCCGCCTGGGCTGTCTATCTTGACATGAAAGCTGAAGAGGAGGAGCATACAGCAAAGAAACAAAGGAAGGCTCGTGTAGGCCCCAGGGAGGACGACGAAGTTCCGACAATAGATGAACAGTTTGCTGCCAGCAACGGCGGACGTACATCACCCAAGCTTTACAACAGCCACGGCCAGTCAGCCTCTCTGTTCGACTTTCATCCTCGCCGTTCGATCGACCCTTCTCCCATGTTTTCAAACTCTGTCTCCCACAATGAAGGCGGCAATATCTTTAGTGAGCTCCAAGGACACGACACGGCCGCACAGATCCGTGAGAATGATCGCGAAATTCTTAAGAGCGCTACCAAAGAGACGGTCCAACCCCAAACCCAGAAGTCTGTAGGAAGCTCATTCAGCGTCCCCGATGAATCCGACGAGGAAGACTCTACTGCAGATACCGAGACCTCTGATGCTGAAGCCACCCCAATCTGGACCCAGCCGCCGCCTCCAGCTCCTGTCCCCGCACATGCACCATTACCGGGTGGTTCTGCAGCCGATGCACCTGCCAGTCCTCCACAGCAACCAGTAGACGAAATCGAGCGTCAGCGCAAGATGCTTATGAAGCACACACCTGCTAAGCCTTCCCGTCTCCGTGAAGCAACGTACCCCTCACCAAGCCTTTTCTCAGATGCTGGTAATGAGTCTATCCTTGCCGCTACCCCCGTTCAGATGACGGCCGCTGTAGCATCCATGTTCGACGACATGCCAGGAGCGGAAATTATTGAGCTGGACGACGAATGCCAAGCTGCTTTCGACGAGCTCGTCAACTCCGAGGAGTTCAAGCAACAGCTAACTGCCAACGACTGGCCCGCAGCCACCCTCACCTACGAATCGGATGAGGAGGAGCTTAGCCCTACCTCTGCCTAAGCACTGATTTTGCATGCATTATTTTAGCGTTTTACCCTTCTTGACCAACAAATTGACCAAAGACGGATTGGATTGGATTGGCTCCCTTCCATCGTTGCTTCGGGGGGAGCACATTTTCCTATATTGCATTGTTTGGGTGTTTGCATAGCCAGGGGTTGTATTGATCTTTTGTTTTTCTTTCCCTCTTTTCTTCTCGTGTAAAATATTAGCCGGGCATCATTACCTTCCCCCTTACTGCTGGCGTTTTTTTGTTTCTTTCCACACCTAGGGGCACAAAAAGATGGATGATTCACGACGATTTGCTGTATACCCCCTTCCCCTCCCCCTTTTGCCCCCAATACATCCCATGACGGCCGCATTGTATACATTGGCCGCTGCTGCTGCTACTACCACTACTGCTGTTATTGTTGCTGTTGCTATCGTTGCTCGACTAGGCGCTTGATAATTAACATCAGTACAAAATCGCGCTTGTATTGCTTTTTTCCGGGCCCCAATACTCGCACGTTTACTGCATAGCTCGCCCTGTTTGTTTAATAAATCACTGATCGCAAATTGAACACGCGTACATTCGCCCTGGTATTCTGCTCTTGCATGTGATTTTGTTCATCTAAAAAAAATTCACCCTCGTTTCTTTCTGATCTACAGCGTATACTATCATCCACGTTCATCCAGCCTGATACACCGGATTCTCAGTCTTATAGTACACCGTCTTAACCGGCTGTTGCTGCGCCGCATACACGACTTTCTTCTTCGCAGCCCCTTGTTGTCGGCGCATCTTCTTGTCCAGAGTAGCTAGACTGCGGAGTTGAGAGTCGGAGAGGCCGGATAGACTGAGTGCGGTACTGCGGGATTGGGGGAGTGTTGCGATTGTATGTTGTGGTGGGTGTGGGACAGGTGGATGGTTGGATGGCGTGGTGAGAGCTGTGGAGCGGGCCGAGGGGTGAGTTGGTGCGGATAGGGGAGGAGGGGATGAAGCGCTGGTGTCAGTGCCGGCAGCAACAGGTCTCCCCCGCCTTGCCCTCTGCCTCGAAGTAGCCTTTGGCCGGAAAGTCGCCACATGTCCATCCGTCGCGGAACCACCCTCATACCGGTGCCGCCGCGAGTTGACAACCACACCAGACGGTAACCTCAATTCCGTGCCTGAGATCTTCTTCACTTCTACCCGCCTACTCCCCTCTTCTACCTCATCTCTCTCCTCGTCCTCACCAAAGAAATCCCCATAGTCCCCCCGCTCCACCCTACAATGCGCCTTATCCCTCATGTGGCTCTGCACACCGCTCACACCGCCCTTCCGCTTCCCACAATACAGGCATTCACGGTGTGTGAACACGACGAATGAGAGGTAAGACAGGAGCGGCTTGAGATTTGTTGCTGGGGTAGCGGTTTGTGCTTCGGATGAAGGTGATGGTGGGTGGAGAGTGAAATCGTGTACGCCGGACATGTGAGATAGGTTCTCGCCGGTGCTTGAGGAGGTGAGGGGGCAGAAGAGACAGCGCGTCGTGGTGGTGGCTGGTGGTGTAGGTCGCTTTTCGTAGGAGGTAGACATATATCGCTCCAACTCTTCAGACTCATCTTCCTCACCCGAACTTATCGCCTCATCAATCTCCCCATTCTCATCGGAGCAGCTTTGCGATTCGCTGGCCCAGTGGTGGGCTTCGTCGCTGCTACTCCACACGTTCCATCTCTTCACCGCCGCGCTTTGCCTGCCTTGCGCTTCGTATTCTGGCAAGGAGATTACTAGTAAGGAAGATATCTTGCATTGCAGATTGTGTAGACTGCATTCGTGGGTTAGTCTCGCGGTGAACGAAGGGAGTGTAGTGGTGTTTGTCTTACTGCCACGATGTTCGCATATGACTTCTCTGAGCTTCACTACTTGTGAATGAAAGTGAACATGTGTTGCATGGGAACACTGTCCGTGGTTCTGTGGGTTCTAATGCCATGTTTACTGTCGGGTTTGGCTTCTTGTTCTTTTGGTGTGTACTTGTTGTTGTTGGTAGCGGTGGTGGTGAAGAGGTAAACAGTGCTTAGGCTTTGAAGTTTTGTGAAGGGCTTCTAAGGCCTGAAGGATGATTTCAAGGTATCAAGGCAGTAAGAGACATTATATATATGAAAATAGTCTACTCCCAGAGTCGTGGTCGCGCATTTGATGTAAGGTCACGTGGTAATGCGCCTGAGGCGCAGCAGCCCGCTTGGCCTCAAATGAGTCATTCTGAGTTGTTGTGTACTCACACCCACCGGCTAAGCGTCTCAGCGTAACTGTCATTATAGATTGTGTATGAGTCTTCAGAATGTCCCGCCTTGGCCTCTGACCTTAATCGGTGGATAGCTTCGGGGAGTAGAGATCTGAACTTGCTGCATGCGACACTGGTGTTGTCGTGCTACGTGCATTCTCATCCGCCGAATGAACGAGTCCGAACAGAACAGACGGCTTGAAGCTTGCTACGGCAGGGGGGACTAATGCTATTGATTACCTTGTGATCATGCCAGTCTCCTGCTATTTCGCTGCTTTTACCAACACTCTACCCAGAGAATCAGCATTCTATTCTCATCATCCAACCCCGGCATGCTTTCAAACCCATCTTCAGGCCCATATTTTGCCATCTAATCTTCAGTTTGAAAGAGTAGTAGGAGGCTCATTGAGGATTGACGTCGAAGGCAGGTGGAGCTGGAAGCTTCGTACACCATGCCGCTTTAGGGAAGGTATAAATTTAGTCGTAAATTTTCCACGGCAGCGTCAACTCGCGGTAAACGTCGCAACAATCACCCGTCTCTGCCAATCCCTGTCAATAAGTCTGACAAGGCACTTAAGTTACTTCTTTTCGTCGGCTCACACATAACTGCGAGTGCATGTGAGAAGACTTATTCGTGGTATATTTCATTAATCATCAAAAGAAAAGAAAACATGGTCCCGCAAGACAAGCATATCATAATCCTGGGACAGAGAACGCCTACCCAACCAAAGTCATACCCTTCCCATTATGCAGGGGCCGCCTCTTACGACGTTCTTTGAGACGCCGTCAGCATTTGCTGCTGTGATCCATATCGCTCCCCATATATACCCCTCACTGTGAACGCCACGAAAAGAAAAGGAAGGCGTGTGTCGAGAAAGTGCAACAAAGGTCTCTACGCGAAGAAGGTATCTGGAAGGGTCGACAGAAGAGCGAAAGAGACGACCGCACCAGTGGCACCGAGAAGAGGATAGGTAGCCTTTTTGAGTACCTTGCTCATAACAGACCGAGGTGTCTTCTTTGGTCGTTGGGCAATGGCTACTGATGTCTGAGCGGCGGCGTTGTCGACGACTGGTGCTGGGGCCATGGAATCTTCACGAGGCTGCTCAGCAATCACGACTTCCTCTGGAACTACTTCTGGCTCTTCCTCAAGCACGTCGGCCTTGCGCTTCATGTTGTTAACCGATTCTGGAGTAGGTGGCTGCTCTTCAACGATTTCGTCAATCGAGACCTTGGTACGGCGGCCTGGCTGTAGCGGTGTGCAAGTCTCGGTATCCAACTCGGGGACTGGTGGAGGGGTTTGGAGTCGGTCAGCTTGGAACACTTGTTTGGGGTATTCGTAAGGAGGCACAGGTGGATGGGAATTCATGATATCCAGTACCGGAGGAGGGGCAGGGCTGAACAATGAAGGGCGATCTCCGAAGTTGGTGCCCAGATAGTTTGGCTGCGATGTTTCATCGGAGTACCAACCTTGGACATCGTTGTTACCGAAAGTGTTGTAGAGCTCGCCCCAGGAGGCTGCCGTAGATGAAGGACGGGGCGGTAGAGGTGGAGCTGCAGCACCGTTCGAAGACACGTCGGCGCCCGTGTTACCGTTACGGGGAGCGCGTTGCCATCCGAACTGATCAAAGCGTGGTAGCTGTGATGGACCGCTGGTGGCACCCTCAAAGTTGTACACCTGCCGAAGCATGAGGTTGGCCGGGTTTGTGCTGGCAGACGGTTCGCCACTGGAAGAGCACCTTGCCTCTTGGGCAGTCGAAGCAGCGATGGGTTGAGACTCGCCAACCTCATCCATGTCGTCTTCGGAGTCTCGGATCACTGGTTCAGCGTCGGAGTCTACCTCAGAACTACCGATGCTTGCATCTTCACTATCAAAGTCGGTGCCTAGTGCGTGGGCCTCGTCTTCAAGGCTAGCAAGGCTGGGACTTCGTGGGCTCAGTGAGTCGTCGCGTTGCATTGACGGCAAAAAGCGGGGTGCGACGATTACGTCTGCGTATCTGAGATCCGCGTCATTGTATCGTTCGTCGACGAGGGTAGTGCGCATGGCAGATTCGCGATACTCTTCCGGAGCAAGATCGGAAGGCTCTACTGGCGGGTTCTGCTCCAAGATCTCCGTCATGGCCATGGTAACTTCCACTTCTTCTTCCTTGTCAGACTGGTCTGAAGCTGCGTCAGAGTCGTCGATGACGAGTGGGTCGGTCTTGCTATAGCCGTGCTGGACCTCGTCGTCTTCGCTTTCAGCGTCGGGAACAGTGAAGCCGAGCGAAAAGGGGCGTGAGAGCTGAGACTCGAAGACGTATTTGCGGGCTACGAAGAACTCTGTGTAGGACATCAGCTTCAGATCAGTGGAGGGGTGGGTGATGAAGGATCTACGAAGAGACATACCCTCGTTCCGGTTGACGTCGGTGCCGAACTGAATCTCGTCACCGTACTTCAGCTTGGTGGGTGTCTTGGCTGTAAGCCTCTTGCCGTTCAAGATGGTGCCGTGCATGGAACCTTGATCACTGAGGTAGACTTCAGGGACGCCGCTGCTGGAATTGGCGGACAGGAGGGCGTGTTGGCGAGAGATGACAGGACTGTCGATGTACGCATTGTGCGGTGCCGCCATCAGCTCTTTCTTGGAAACATTGCTGGAGGCACGGCCAATGGGAAAGGTCGAGTTCAACGACAAGTCGAACTCGCGGGTCTCGTACGTGTCGTACCGCTTCACGTCCCGAAGGACGATGCGGAACGCTGGGAGGTCAGTGAGTCTGGAGTAGAACATGGCGAGCGGATGGAAGGAATGCTTACAGGAAGCCATAATGTCTACGGGATTGCGTGTGCTTTAATAGTAGCAGTCCGAGGAAGCTGGTTGTCAACAGCGAGAGTGAGAGTGGGTGGTAGGCAGTTGGGCGGGGCGCGGTTGGGCGGGGGCAGCCTGGTGGTACCGTAGATCAATAGGCAGTCGCGCCCACGGTTATATACAAGATGGGATCTGCCCTGAAAGAGGGTACGAGAAGCAAGTAGAGATGCAGAGGACGCGGGAATCAAAGTAATAATAACCGCAGTCCTCGCTATGGGCGGGGCAGGGAGTGAAACAAGTCAGTGATGATGCAGCAGGCGGTGATGCTCCAGGTCACGACGGCACCCCGGGGTACTATCAGCTTATCAGCATGCATTAGCCCCTGCAGCCCGGACTTAGCGCGAATTTGGTCCCCCACCCAAAATCTGCAGAGGCGGCGCGCGACTGAGAAAGTCACCTCCAGACCATTGTCACCCGGAACATGACTCACGGCGCAACGACTATGCGAGAATACCGTAAATACCTGCGATAGCACAAACCCAGCACTGCAATCCAGCCACCACACATCTACCGCCGCAATGGAGGCGCCGCGCACTACGGCCAAGCAGCAGGTCGTGGACCGCATCCCCGCGCGCATCAAGCACATCCAGTTCGGCATATAGTAGGAACAGCCAAGTGGCAACTGTAGTCAAGGATGCATAGTAACACCCTCCAGCTCCAACCAGGATATCGTGAACCAGGCTGTGCTCGAAGTATCCGACCGCAATGTCTACGACCTCCAGCCCGCTGCGGACAATACCCGCACCCTCACGGCCAACGGGCCCATGGACACGCACATGGGAATCTCGAGCAAGCAAGGAAAGTGCGGAACATGTGGCGAGGGCCTCGACACGTGCAACGGTCACTTTGGCCACATCAAGCTTGCGCTGCCTGCCTTCCACGTCGGCTACCTGAAGCACATTATCGAGGTGCTCAACTGCATATGCAAAGACTGCTCGCGCGTCTTGCTGGATGAGGTGGAGCGACGGAGATATCTGCGCAGCATGCGCCGACCCGACATGGACACACTGCGCAAGGGCGCCGTCACGAAGAAGATTTTGGAAGACTGTCGCAAGAAGAAGACGTGCCCCTACTGCAACGGCCTCCAGGGTACTGTGCGCAAGGTGCCCGGCCACCCCCTCAAGATTATCCATAACCGCTACGATGCCTTCAACCGATCCACCGCGAAGACGAAGAAGCCACCCGCCGGCAAGATCGAGTTCGACCAGTCGTTCGACACTGCCAAATCCGCCAATCCAGATCTGGACAAGCACCTGAAGAAGGCTGTCGACGATATGCATCCGCTGCGAGTCCTCAACCTCTTCAAGAAGATCTCCCCTGAAGACTGCGAGTTACTAGCCATGATACCCGAGGATGCGCGGCCCGAGATGTTGATCTGGGAATACATGCCAGTGCCCCCCGTGGCACTGCGACCGTCAGTCATGCAAGAAGGAGGCGCGACAGAAGATGACGTGACCAACAAGATTGGAGACATCTGCCAGATCAGCAGCATAATACGCGCCGGGCTTGCACGCGGCTTTCCCCTTCAAATCCTCATGGAACAGTGGGATTTCCTGCAGCTGCAGATTGCCATGTACATCAACAGCGATGCGCCAGGTCTGAAGCAGCAAGGTCTGCAGAAGACTATGCGCGGTTTCTCCCAGCGTCTCAAGGGCAAAGGCGGTCGATTCCGACAAAATCTTTCTGGAAAGCGTGTCGATTTCTCCGGTCGTACTGTCATTGGTCCAGATCCAAACCTGAGTATTGACGAAGTCGCGGTGCCGGAGCGCATAGCCAAGAATTTGACCTATCCCGAGAAGGTGACCCGCTACAACATGGACAAGTTGAGGAGACTCGTCAAGAACGGGCCAAACAAGTACCCCGGAGCCAACTACATCCTCAACGACCAAGGCCCGAACAAGGACCGGGGCAAGATATCCCTCATAGGGCTTGCGCGATTCGACACCAAGGGCGAGCGGCTTGAGGGCGCTTCGAAGCGACTCAAGATTGGTGATATTGTTGAACGCCACATCGAGGACGGCGACATTGTTCTCTTCAATCGACAACCCTCCCTGCACAAGCTCAGTATTCTGAGCCATCGAGCAAAGATACGGCCATGGAGAACATTCCGACTCAACGAGTGTGTCTGCAATCCCTACAACGCCGATTTCGACGGTGACGAGATGAACTTGCACGTTCCACAAACCGAAGAAGCCCGAACCGAAGCCACCGAGCTCATGGGCGTCAAATACAACTTGGCAACCCCGAAAAACGGTACACCGATTATTGCCGCTATTCAAGATTTCATCACAGCTGCGTACCTCCTGAGTAACAAGAACAACTTCTTCGACCGCAAGACTTTCTGCCAGATCGTGAACTACATGTTCAACGGAGAAGGAGCCTTCGACCCGGACACTGGAAAGAAGCACCCCATCGAAATTCCACCACCGGTTGTATGGAAACCACAGGCGCTTTGGACTGGAAAGCAGGTCTTCAACCTGCTGATGCGACCTTACAAAAAGTGCCGAGTGCTGATCAACCTTGAAGCCGCATGCAAGCAGTTCAAGAACACTCCGGACCAAGCCCCCGATCTCAACGAGAACGACGCCTACCTTGTCATTCGAAATTCCGAGGTCATGTGCGGTGTCATGGACAAGGCCACCGTTGGTGATGGTAAGAAAGACTCGGTTTTCTACGTCATGATGCGAGATTTCGGCCCCGATCATGCCGTCCAGGGAATGAACAGACTTTCTAAACTTTCTGCGCGATGGCTCAGCAACAACGGCTTCTCACTCGGTATCAGCGATGTCACCCCCGGAGAGAAATTGAACAAGAAGAAGCAGGATCTCGTAGAGGAGGCCTACGCAAAGTGCGACAAGCTAATCAAAGACTTCAAGGAAGGAAAGCTACAGCGTGATCCCGGTTGCGATGAAGAACAGACAATGGAGAACAGGATTGGTGGTATCTTGTCTGGTGTCCGTCAAGCCGCTGGTGACATTTGTTTCGAGGAGCTGAGCAGGTGGAACTCTCCCCTACTCATGGCCAAGTGCGGTTCAAAGGGTTCCAACATCAACGTCTCCCAGATGGTTGCCTCCGTCGGACAACAAATGATTGGTGGTGCTCGTGTCGCGGACGGATTCCATCACCGAACATTACCTCATTTCCCCAAAGCTGCACGTCAACCCGCATCCAAGGGTTTCGTCAGTAATAGTTTCTTTTCTGGACTGACGCCATCCGAGTTCATTTTCCACGCCATGAGTGGTCGTGAAGGTCTGGTCGATACCGCTGTCAAGACTGCCGAAACTGGTTACATGAGTCGACGATTGATGAAATCTTTGGAGGATCTTTCTGCACAGTACGATGACACAGTCCGGAATTCATCTGGTACTGTTGTGCAGTTCCAGTATGGAGATGACAACCTGGATCCCGTGGACATGGAGGGTAAAGCAAAGCCTGTGCACTTTGACCGAACGTTCTCACACGCCGTTACTTCAACCTGGGATAATTCTGAATCTAGCTTAACGCCTGAAGAAGTCCGCGAATATACAGAGGCGAGGTTGAACACCCAGCGAAACAAGTACCCTAGGTACATGTTGGATGGTGTGACCAAGCTAGAATACCGCGACCAGACTGACGATGGAATCGACCAAAAGGAATCCATGCGTGATTTCCTCGATACTGTACAAGACTACGTGTTCAAGAAGGCCCAGAAGCTTGAGATGACTTTGGCCTATCTCGGAGTCGTGCAGCCCGAAAGTAGAAAGGACCACAAGCAGTCTGCAGCGGATGCGGAAAAGTATAGTCTGGCGGATGGTATTGCGAAGATTTCTCAGAGCGCACTCGACGCCTTCATCACCCTGTGTTTGACAAAGTACCACCGTTCCCGCGTCCAGCCCGGCCACGCTGTCGGAGCCATCGGAGCTCAGTCTATCGGAGAACCCGGTACGCAGATGACACTGAAGACTTTCCATTTTGCTGGTGTCGCTGGTATGTCCATCACCCAAGGTGTACCCCGTATCAAGGAAATTATCAACGCCTCATCCACCATCTCGACGCCCGTCATCGCCTGCGACCTTTCCAACAAGGTTTCCGAATCCGCCGCGCGAATCGTCAAAGCACGTGTGGAGAAGACGTACCTCCGCGACGTCATCTCTTACGTCGAAGATGTATGGCACCCCAACGGCGCATATATCGCCATGCGCATCGACTGGGACACGATCAATCAACTCTTCGTCGACGTGCAACCGCATGAGATCATCGCCGCCATCAACGCCCACAAGCCACTTAAATGGGGCAAAGCCGGCGCCAACGTGCGCATTTCCTCGTCCCTAATCCGCGTCGAAGTGCCCGACCCCATGGCGGCGAAAAAGCGTCCCACAAAAACATCGCGCAACCACAAAGAATTCTTCGAGCGCGTCCAGCAAGTCAAAGCTCTGATCCCAGATGTCGTCATAAAGGGGTACCCAGACTGCACGCGCGCCATCATCAAGAAGGAAAGCAGCCCCAATGCCCAAGGCCAGTACGAGTGCCAGCTCCTCGTCGAAGGCTACGGCCTCCGCGATTGCATGACAACGCCCGGTATAGAACCGTACAACACAAAGTCCAACCACGTCATGGAAGTCAAAACTGTCCTCGGCATCGAAGCCGCCCGCGCGACCATCGTCCGTGAAATCGGTGATGTCATGGGGAACATGGATATCGATCCTCGTCACATGCAGCTTCTGGCCGATGTCATGACTTTCAAGGGTGAGGTGTTTGGTATCACTCGTTTCGGACTCCAGAAGACGCGGGACTCTGTGCTCCAGCTTGCTAGTTTCGAAAAGACGCCTGATCATCTTTTTGAAGCTGCGGCGAGGGGTAAGACGGATACGATTGATGGTGTTAGTGAGTGTATTATTATGGGCCAGAGTGTCAAGTTGGGGACGGGCGCTATGCAGGTTGTCCGCCCGCTTTATTTGCAGGATACCGAGGTTAGGGCTAAGAGGACTATGTTTGAGGATGGGTGGGAGGCGTTGTAGGTAGGTTGTGGGTGAATGTGGTGGAAGGGAGATGTGGAAGAAGGGGGGGGGGGCAAAAGGCGTTTGTCTTTTATGCGTTTCTGGGACGATAAAGTTTATGCCAGCATAGCGATTATGGGTATTCTTCTTTTAGCTAGAGTTAAGGTTACTACTTCTTTTTCTTCTTCTTTCTCAGCTCGCACGAAAAGACTTGTTCCCTCTCTCCTACCATCACTAAAGTTTTGTTGTAAAAAAAAAAGAACTGATCAACCTTCTTCTATCCATCTGCTACTGCTGCTGCCACGTGCAGTAGATTCCAATAACATACCCGCAGTCTTTTGCTTTCCATGCGTTGCTGTCTCCCCAAGAAGCGGGGGTGCGGGGGGAGACGCAATCGAGTGTTCAGGGCGTAAACGATACCCCCACTGTGACGTTCATCTCCATTACTACCCAGCCAAATGCCATCTGCTGCAGAAGCGAGGGCTATGTTAACCGGATCGGCGTGCAGATATCATATCCCGCGAATTGCGGTTTCTTTGGTTTGTGGGGTGTGAACGATGCTTCAATGGTCCAATCATAGCCGTGGGGCAAGAGTTGTCGTTTTCCTTTGCTATACGCGCTTCTGGTGCCATCGCAGCATAGCAGCAACTCTTCAGGCGCCCCAAGTCAGCGCCAAAGGAATCTTCTCCCCATCGGTGTTCAATTCCAACGAGTGAGCTTGAAAATGAGACCTCGAGTCGGAAGGGCCGTTGCATCCTAATTGGCATACTATCAGGCGCATGGCTCTGCGAGTACCATCGCGTACCGCCGACCTCGCGGGTCATAATACCTTTTTTGTCTGAACGTTTCGAGTCGTGGTCGGCGATTGCATAGATTCCCTGAACGGATATGGGACAGGTGATACGGTACCTGTTCATCGGTATGTTGGGCCGGAGAGGGCTCCGCCATCAGGAAAAGCCCCACAAGGCTGCAGGACGCAGGACGCAGCTCGCCACGCAGCGATGTAAGGATCACGTACCCTGTCAGCCCTATATTGCATGGCAACATCTGCCGTCCCAGCCAAGACTGGGGCGAGACATGCATCTGGCAGTGTTGCGGTGTGGTGGATGGTAAGCAACCAGATCATTGTCTTGTGGTGAGCCACAGTAGCGATGTTGTGGCTGGTGAGCTATCAGCGGTGGGGTTTATTTTTTTTTCATCGTCCTTGCGGTGTAGCCCGCGGCTGACGGTTGAGTGTGCAATGTCGTGTGACCGAATCAAGAAGAGATCGAAACATGTTGTGGTTTCCCGTTAGGCTTTGAGGCTGACTGGTACTGTGCCACGAACGGGACGCCCTACGCTATTTGCGGTGTTGTTGGGATTCTGGGCCGCTCTTCGCGTGGACTTGCAAGAGCATACGAAGGGTAAGCATCAACCCTGCTAGCGATTCAGCCCTACGAGCTCTGTTCGCTCGTCCGACTTGAGGGTGTAGACCTGGTCGTAAGATTTGGGTCGGTACGTGTCTGCAGCTCAGACGGGAGCATGGCGCGATACTTCAAGATTAGTACGTCGGATTAATTAGACGATAGGGAATAGCTCGAGATTAAAGAAAAGTATGAGTTTTACATGGCCGGCATGGATTCTGACTTTTGGGGGGGCGCCGTCAAGGGCCCCAACAAGAACGAATGCTTGTAATACATAACCGAGAACAATGTAAGCGTAGAGACAGTGCGCTCATGAACGGGCCTCGCGCATACCAGACGGAAACATGACAAGTGTTTGAACCCGCATATTTTGCGTAAACACAAGGATAAAAACAGAGACATTGATACATGAACCATGGAAAAGACCAAAGAGAGAAATAGAAATAGCGAGCTTCTAGAGCCTGCCGATCGGAAAAAACATAGCCTCGACTCGCAAAGAAAGACGGTAAGAAAAACGAGGGAAAAGGTGTGGTGGAGCGCTTCGGAAGTAGCTGGCTACTAAACTCACACAAATGAGCCTGATTTGACCGCTACCCAGCGTCGGACCTGAAGAAATGTGCGCAAAGCGTGTATCGCAGCATCTGCTTGTTGAAATGGCACAGAAACTGCAGCTCTCATTGCGTATAATGCAAAGCACTTTCCTGCCCAGGTAGATGTCGGTGAATCATCTTCAGAAAGAGGACGTCGTGAAGACCAGGCTGCCGCTGCACCTACGAGTGTAGCCCATAGAAAAGTGCCAGATAGACCAGAGCCCCAGCAACCTCGTGTGTCCGTTTTTTCCAGGGCAGTATACAGAGCTGAGAGCAACGTAGCACTTTCCGACCTGGATCCGGGGGTGGTTGCATGTACGATTCTCCCCGAACTTGCAAAACTTGTACCATGAACCACTGACCGGCAGTAGATCAAAGCAGCAATACGGCAACTCTCATAAATCCAATCCGGGGTGATGTCACCTTCGGTAGAGGGTAACAGAAGAATGCGGGAGTAGATATTCTGGAGCTGAGAATCGCAATTGGCCAACTGCCCACTCGAAATTGTGAGTGCATCTCTATTGTGGTTCCAGCGCGCTAGAAACACATTCGTGCATTTCTGAATCTCTAATATTATTCCGGCCGTCCCGACAGAACAAGTGCGATAGAGTAGGCTGTGCTCGAGTGGAGATATAAGGGGTGTGATCAGAGCATCGTTGTTGGACCCTGTGTCGGTCGGAAACCATGGTGTGAGCTCTCTGGGCTCAGGTTGGCCTCTCGCGATGGCGTAAGTGAGCATTACCCTGTTCCAGGTCAGCTTGAAGCGCATATAGAAGTCATGAGACCTACAAGGTCATGGACCGGGCAAGACTTGGGTTCACCCCGCCTTGTTGATTTCTTAGACAGGTCATCAACCCATCTTGATGTACATTGAAGACATCTTCATCAGTACCGCCAATTTCGCTGATGAGGAGATGTAATATACAAATGATGGTGGCGTCGTCCGTATCCAGGCGACTACTGATAAGCCTAATGATCATGGTTTTGGCGAACACGGTAAGATCGCTGTCATACAACAAGCCTTCATCGATGTCTTGATAGACCAGGGTTGTATAGACGTGGCTCAGGAAGGACAGGTGGCTGTCGCAGATACTCCGCATCCATATTCGGTCTGCACACGTTAGTCATCGTTGCTGAGTACATGTAATCACTAACCATGGCAAAAGAAGCTGGTAGTACGAATCCATTCGCGCTTCGTATCGTCCGACAGCTCGTTTGTCAATGCGTTGTATCCAGGAAAAGGATATTCTGAAGCCCCCTCGCAAGCTGGAGGCGCGCTATGAGGGGGTTTCGGGTTTGCCGCAGAAAGAATTTGCGCGGCAAGGTCTCGCACAGGGTCTGTGGACGCTGACAGTGTACGAGAGTTGAAGGTATCCTGGCACAAGGCGGTGCTATAGCCTCTCCCTGTGGTCGATTCGGGGAGGGCATTTGTTTGTAGTACGTCGATGGAGTCGATTGATACGGGGCTTGGTGTTCGTGCCAGAGTACCGGGCGCACTGCTGCCTTCGCGACTTCTGCCCAATTCGGTAGGCGAAGAACCTTGGTTCTCTCGATGCCTGTACATGACGTGTGATCGTACTTCTCTCAGGGTCTGAGTAGCCTTGAAATCGTTAGGATGGTTTGCAACGACAAACTGGAAGGCGGGTGGTGGAGGAAGCGGTGGATTTCGGCGGCGTCCGACTCGTCGTTTCGTGGGTTTTGGGTCAGTCGATGTCATGTTGGAAAGTGAAGAGTCAGGGGACATCCTTTTGTTCTAGTATAGCGAAAAGGGTGTAGATGTTGCCGTTGGGTTCATTCTCTGTTTCTAGGAAATGATAGAATATGAACCTCTTAAGGATGTAGGTAGTCGACAGTTAACGTAAGATGCAGGTATCACTTGATATGCTGCAACTCGTTCGTAGCTTTCCTTGAAGTCATGAGCCACAGCCACAATGGAAGATAGCGGTGGATCTCCGACAGGGTCCGGGTTTGCTGCCACGCTGCTGTATCTATGTAAAAGCATATTTCAGGGAGCTCAGAAGCCAATGCGAGCCAGTGGTGGGGATGCGCAGCTCGGTAGGTAGCATATCCGGTGTACATCGTTTCTAGAGTCGTTCGTAATGAAGTACGCATCGCGCACGCCGGATGTACTGTCCTGGCGCAGCACATATTGAGCATACAAGCAGTAGAGTATGATCACCCTTTTAGCGAATGCGGTGAACCCCCACCATGTCGATGAGAAACCCGGTATGTGCGTCTATGTTCCCGGTCCGTATGCGCAGTATATCGGGGGGGGGGTGCAAACAACCTTGGTCTAGTGTGTGGCTGGTACACATAATCTCATCCTCGCCAACCAAGCGCCGGGAACTTGGGCAAGCCTGACGGTACAGACCGCTACCATAGCCATTGATGATGCCAAGAACATTCACCAACAGCCATTTTTGATACCCTTAGTCTGTAACCTAGCTATCGATATGCCGGCGCATACTCTTCTCGTTCTAAAATCGCCTGTCTCGAGTTAGTTGGGCACTACTCATGTCCTTTCTGAACATTTTGGATAGCAAACATGCGAAGTTATTGTGCGTGACTGAATCAACATGCTTGAGGTTAATAAACCCATTTACCCAACTTAGTCTTAGCGCGTAGTCACATCCTAGTCGCTGCATATAAGCCGCAGGTGCGTACAGTGAGCGATCGCACCGCTTCCCTTTATTGGGTAGTCATGAAATCTGGAGACCGCCTTGAGCATTGCTTTGGCCTATGGCAGACCGAGGAGATCGGTTTCCGACGAACTGCACACAAGCGCTCCGTCGAGTGCGTCATCACAGGATCCAGAGACAGAGAGATGGCGGTCGCTTCGCTACCGGCTAACCGCTTCTACCATCTGCGTAACAAAACAATGAGAGGATCTGGCCGACAGTTGGCATGCTGCTTGCTATGCAAGCCACATGGTGGATTAGAACAGCGTGGCTGTGAATGCAGAAAGACGACGGAGGACCTACCTAGAGAGGTATGTGAGGTACGCTGACTTTTTCATTGTAGTGTAGCACGATAAATTTACAGTAATTGTAGTCGAATATCTTTGTTCGGAGCGGCCGTTTTGCTGCGTTGATGGGCTACGAATGCTGCAAGAACCAAAAGGAAATGTCTAGGAGAGCCCGCTGCAGGTTGTCGTGCCCGTTGGGAGTCTTGTAAGCGGCTGAATAGAGCGTAGTGTTCCTTGTTCATGTAGATCTCGTCTAGGAGTAGCGAACTGGACAAAAGTAATTATACAGCAACCTTGAAACCGAAGACCTCGGACGCATGTTGATTGCAAGACTGCCGACATTCCAAGGCCTAGTCTTGTCTGAGTGTGGATGTTGTGCGTCGGTCTATAGGTCGCGTGCAGGTACAAGTGTACGTACATATGTACCTGAATCTGCCTGCAACGAGATAAAAGCGGCATTGCATATGGCGGCGAATAGCTTGCCACATGGATTACTGCGCACGTGTCGATCACTCAGGATACGTCCGTAGCCTGAAACGCCTTGTATTGTTACACAATAGTAACGTTCAATCGACGTTGAAACCTCGATGTTGCCACAGTGGATTTAGAGGTCGCGACCTGAAGCGGCGTAGTGACTGTAAGTGGTGAATGAGAGTGGAGAAGGAAGATGTCGTTGTCGCTGGTGCCGAAATCGCAAAAAGCACAGGCCTGAGCTAATTATGTCATGTTCCGTCACTGCCTGTTGGCAGGAGCCCACCAGGATATGCGAGTACGGCAGAACAAAACACGCCGAGTAAAACGATGTCATGTGGTGGGAAAAAATTGCCCGGGGAAGAAGTTTGTGACATGTTACAATCGCACAGTTGACTAGATAGAAGCATCGAAATATAAGTCTAAACCATGATTATCATACGCAGTGGAATATAGGTAACAGTGCAGCTGACAACTAAAGCTCATTACTCTCCTGGAAGCAAGCCTTGTGTCTTCCATCACGATAAGCAAAGTTTAGTGACAGTAGGAAGCGTAGGAATACATGCGATAACGCCGAAGAGTGACAGCACCACACCAGGGTGCACATGGACACCCAGGTCCTTTCATTTGTTCATACCCTTTCCATTCAGGCCTGCCTAGGTGTATCATCTTCTTTTCCTGTGTTATGTGACCATGTTCTTATGAATGCGAGAGCGGATCTACGTTGTCGCCCTCAGACGCAGACTTGCTGGGGTCGTTCCGCCTCATAATGCCCTCGACGGGTCCAAGCAGGCGCTGGAAACCATTCTTGCCCAGTGTCGCAACCTTGACCTCTGTCTTGCTGATTACCGAGGCCGCACGGGGCGCATCGTTGAGCAACGCCAGTTCACCGAAGTAATCGCCCTTTTGGTATTGGTTCACAGGGCCGTCCATGCCGCGCTTGAAAACCTCTGCTTCTCCAGACTCAAGCAGGAAGAAGGACTCGCCCACATCACCTTCTTGGATGATGGTCGTTCCAGGAGGGTATTTCTTGGTCTCCAGCGCATCCGCGATCTTGGAACGCTCATAAGGCGTGAGAGTCGACAGCAGAGGCACTTCCTCTAGGAAGCCCTCGTACATGCGTCGGCGTTGGAAGGCGCTGTCCATTAAAATGCGGCGGAAAGTAATGCGGTCGAGAGCCCAAAGAGTTGATGACTCTGTTGAAGTGACTGTGGCGGCACGCGGCGCATTGTACATGAGAGCCAGCTCACCGAACGAGCCCCCGGGTCCAACCGTACCCACCTTGTCGCCGGCGCCTTCAGTGCCCGTCTCGACCTTGCCGGTCTTGTTGACGTAGATGTCGAATGAGCCCTTCTCAACAACGTAAAAGTAGTCTCCAACGTCGCCTTGCTGAATGACCTTTATGCCCTTTGTCGGTATCGGCTTCTCGTGGAGTGCACCCAGAACCATTGCCGACTGGTCGTCGTCGAGATGTGAGAAGAGGAAGTTGCCGGAGACGGCCGACTTCAGGCGCGACAGCTGATCTTGTGTCTTCTGGTGGAATGGCGGGGTAAAATTGTCGGCAGCACTCGAGGTGGGGTTGAGCGATTCGGCGGAGACCGAGGTGCGCCTGTTGGTGTTGTAGTTGCTGGGGAAGTTCTGGCCATCGCCCGTGAGAGGCGGCATCTGGGTAATGTTGTTCTTGGACGAGCCGCCAAAACCACCAAAGTTGCCAAAGGCGCTCTCGCCCATGGGGCCGTCGTTGGAGCGAGACTTGGCAAAGTCGATGGTTCCAAAGGTCGAGGCAGTGGGCGACGTCATGGTGTCGTGCTCCTCTTCCTCTTCGAGGCGCTGCATGGTACTTTTGGCGAAGCCGCTGCCGCTGCTGGGGGATGTGCTAAAAGGGTTGTTACCCGGGAAGCTGTTTTCAGCACGGCCCTGCTGGCTGGAGTGCTGTTGCGATAGCAGGTATTCTGTTCGCTGCGACTCCAGACGGCGGTTAAAGAAATTGGCACAGAATTGCAGGATGTCGTGGGGCTTGTGCTTGAGGATTTCGCGGTCGAGGGTGGAGATCTCGTTGGAGTAGTCGGGAGGGAGGGACATGAGGGCGGTGGTGAGGGGTCAAGCGCAGCTCTTTGACGTCGGTCGCGAGACGTGCAGGGATTGGGGCGGTTGTGCTGCGAGGGCCCGAAAGTAGCGTCAACGCGATGGGAGGACGGGAGGGCTGGAGGCGCTGAAGGTCACGAACTAGTAGTGATGGCAAAGGCAATGGCAATGGCAGTGGATAAGGCCCCAGTCGTGGGAGCGCAGTGATGACGCGCTGGGTAGTGGGTGGCAGGAAGAGGGAGGGGACCAGCCAGAGCTGCGGGAGGAAGGATCAAGGCAAGCTTCCTGGGGCTTATAATCTTCCAGAAGGCCTCTAGAAACTCTCCCCCCCTCTGCCTGTAGGCACCCACTGCGACTGGCGACAGTTAGTCGACGGCTGCCCGCCCTGGTTCACGCAATTGGATGCCACTGCATCACTTATGCACGACGGCATCGCTATGCGGTGACTCAAACTTCATGTCTGCTCCGCGACAGGCTGAGATGGACTGCGCTGCGTGGACAGTTCGCCGAGACCAAACATTCATTACCATGGACGTGTGCTTTAGCTCCCGCTTGACGTGCTCCAGGGCGGGCTGGTGGTGTTCACGGGCTGGGGCTTGCGCTAGGCATCTGCACTGGATGGAGTGTGAGGCGGGCAAGACAGAAAACGGATCGTGTTGCATGTTGCCTACGGTCATGTTCCATCCATGCGCCGTCGCAGTCTTGACCTCCGGGCTACCAGACTATGAACCTTGCACAATTTAATTCACAATTCACAACTTACATAATCCCAGACTTGTTCATCGTTCAAACGCGTAAAGCTATGGGCAGGCGCAGGTTCACGATGATCCTCCGGCCCACAAGCCACAGGTTCCGACATGCCTTCTCATCCTTTGCGGCTGTGCTGATTAATGCCAATTTATCGTATCCTCTGTTGCACGGCCTGCCTCCCGCCTTCACAATCTAACCGCGACATTGACGGATTGCAAAGATGCGAGGGACGGCATGCATGCGCATAACTGGCGGTGAGGGCACAGGCAAGACGGGGCAGGCGATGCGGTGAATGTGTTGAGACGCGCTGGCCGGGAAACTGTAGAAATTTCCAGGCAAGACTCGTCTAAGATGCCAGTTGTAAGCAGAGAGGACGTGAAGAATTATGCCGTTTGCCCAACAATCAATCATCGCAGCAATGCGTTGTTCACATGCACATCTAAGCCGCTTTGGGGGAGCAAGATAGCGATGACGCACGAGCACGAGCACGAGCACGAGCACGAGCACGCGAAGCTGGGGAGCACAGGGCCGCGAGCTGGAGGGGCCATGATGTAGCTTTTGCGGGCAGGCGAACAGAAGGAAAATACGAATTGCGCGTCCGGCACAATTCAACCTTGGGCGTTAGGCCGAGAATCATGAGGTTTAGCTGCAATTGAGCAGCAAGGTACGCGCCGGCTTTCGTCATGGCACATGTTCGCTGTGCTTCCGGCCTGTTCCAGGGCTCGCGATGAACGGCATGCCGCCAAGCTATCGTGTCGCCAAGTGCGCCGCCTCTAATCTTGCACCCTCAGCGCGCAAAGTCGCGAACACGACGACCAGCCTCGCCAATTCAACATCATCAATAAGCCTTTGTGACATTCTGCGGTCCTGCGCCTACCCCATCGATCGCGCTTCCACCAGTCTCCCCCAGACAGTTGTAAGCCCTCACATCTTAGACTGTCCGAGCGCGCGCCGGTGCACCAGTCGCTTGTCTTCCAGCTAGCTCCACCCCAAGGCAGCTCCTGATCGTGCCCTGCCAGCCTCCTCCACAACTACCGCTCTTTGCGCTCAAAACAGTTCTCACTCCTTACTCCGACATTCGCAATCCTTGAATCGTCCTAACTGTTGCGCTGACATGGGCAAATATACTTTTATCTGGTGCGTGACCTCCTTCGCGTATGCCCTATTTGCACCTGCTGACCGACGCGCGCAGGGAACACTCTGCCAACGAGGTCTACGTGACTGGCACCTTTGATGACTGGAGGAAGACAGTCAAGCTAGACCAGGAAGATGGCATCTTCAAGAAGACGGTCGAGTTGCCCAAGGAGCACATCCAGTACAAGGTACGCCCGTATCCCCACTCGTCGCATTGCCTGTCGCCTGTCGCCTCGCCCGCTGCTGTCGCTCGTCGCGCAAACTTTGCTAACCAATTGCTGTTCTACAGTTTGTCGTAAACGGCAACTGGTGTACCAACGATAGCGCCCGCAAAGAAGACGACGGTCACGGCATCATCAACAACGTCCTGCTCCCCGAAGACATCGTCGACGAAGAGCCCGTCAACACCATGTCCTCTGCCGCGCCTCAATCCACCACTGCTGCCCTTGCCGCCGACGTGCCCAAAGAAAGCGACAAGTCCCAAAAAGATGACGAACAAGTACCCGGCGCATTCCCCGAAACTCCCTTTGGTGAGACTCCTGGTGGCGAGGCCCAGACCTTCAACGTCGCTCCCATTCCCGCCACTTCAGGCCTCGGCAACCCCATTACGCTTGCGCCTGGCGAGCCCGTCCCCGAGCCGAGCACCCTCACAGACAGGACCGTAGAGTCGACTGTCAAGCACGACGAGGAACCCGAGCAGGAGGCATCTACCTTTGGCGTTGCGCCCATCCCAGCCACCGCCGGCGCCGGCAACCCAATTCACCTCGCACCCGGCGAGAAGGTACCAGACGCCAGCACCTTGACATCAAACACGGTCGAGAGCACCGCCAGGTCCGATCCTTCTTCCTACGAAAAGTCCGACGCCCTTCCTCCTCTCGCTTTCACTCCTCAGGCTGAGCGCGACGCCAAGGGTGGCATGTTCGGTATTCCTCCCGTCATGGGCAACATGATTCCCGAATCTAGCCTGCCAATGGGCGCCGATGCCAAGGTTGAGCAGGACACTGGCGTTACCATTCAGTCTTCTGCCCCTACAAGCACAACCGCCGACCTCGCGGGTCAGGTTCCCAAGGAGCCCCGCGGCGTCCCCGAGACTGTCACCGACAGCCAACAGGAGGCTCACGTCGACCCCGAGGCGTCGGCAAACGCTGAAGCTGTCCAGGAGAAGAAGGAGGTTGAGCAAGAGCTCAAGGAGACGGTTTCCGAGGCGCCTGCCACAAGCGGAGACGCCAACCTGAGCGACAAGGCTGAGGCCGCAGTTGCTACCGCTGCTGCTGGCGCAACTGCCGGTGCCGGCCTTTTCGCTGCCGCCGTCTACTCCGCCAAGGAGAAGGCTGCCGAGAGCACTGGTATGAACGGACCTAGCACATCCACCGCTGACGAGGTACCGGGTGTAGTTGCTGAGAGCCAGAATGTCGCACACGCTGAGCCCGAAGCGGCTTCCAGCCCAGACGTCGTTGCCGAAAAGTCTGCCATGGAGCAGGAGCTCCTTAGTGAGGTTCCCAAGACCAACGCCACTGGCGAGTCCGCGCCCGCCGTTGCCGTCCCTGCTGTTGTGTCTGATAGCCAACAAGAAGCGCACGCTAGCCCAGAGGCCGCCTCTAGCCCAGAGGTCGTGGCAGAGAAGAAGGCCATGGAGTCTGAGCTCTTGAGCGAGGTCCCCAAGGCTAACGAGGCCGGCGAGCCTGCACCCGCGATCAGCGCCGCCACTGCTGCCACTGCTCCTGCCGCACTCTCGGAAACCGTGTCCAGCGATGTTCCCGAGGTAGTAGCCGACAGCCAGCATGAAGCTCATGTCAGCCCCGAGGCTGCCGCCAACAGCGAAGCTGTCGCAGAGAAGTCGGCCGTAGAGTCTGAGCTACTCGACAAGCTACCCAAGTCTGAGGACGCTGGTGAGCCTGCGCCCGTAATGACCGCCGCCACGACCGCTACCGCCCCCACCGCTACCGTCCCCGGCACAACTACTGAGACTGTCAACGAGGCTGTCGCTCGCGATGTGCCCGAAGTCGTAGCTGCGAGCCAAAACGAGGCCAATGTTGCCCCCGCGGCTGCCAGCAATGCTGAGGCAGTTGGTGAGAAGAGGGCTATGGAGACCGAGCTACTCAACGACGTCAAGGCTACCGAGGCCACCAGCGAGTCAGCCCCCGTTGCCGCTGATCTAGGCAGCAAAGACGGTGCTGGCCTGTCCGATGAGGCCCTTGTCGACTCAAAGCCACTCAAGTCATCAAGCGAGCCCCTCAACGCGCCTGAATCCGAGCCTGCCAAGCCGTCCGAATCTAAGCCCATTGACTCCACCACCGATGTTGCTTTTAACAAGCAGGAGCCCGCTGCAGCTGAGCAATCGCAACCTGCTGCCACCGCAGGCACCGAGAACGCCAAGCCTGAGGCCACCAGCTCCGCACCATCTGGACAGCTGGCACCAGAGACACCCGGCAAGAACCTGAGGAAAGACTCGGACATCTCCCCCAAGGGCACCCCAGGCAGCCAGAGCATCGCATCTGGAGCCGACGACAAGAAGAAGAACAAGCGTCGCTCGTTCTTTGGTAAGATCAAGGACAAGCTCACGAGCAAGGACAAGAACTAAACGGTTTATGCATTTCGTTCCATGTCTGCGCACTCCAGGCTCATCTCCTCTCTCCTTTGGGAGATTGACGGTCCATTGAGCTTGGTAATACCCGGGGTTTCTTTTTCATACCGCTGAAGCTTTGCTTCATATCCCCATTGTTCGTTCGTATATCACGGAGTTTGTGCATTTTTTTTATTTTCTTGGTGTCTATACCATTTTCCTTTCCTGATGTGCCTCGACATGTTCCCGTGGCACAAAATTTGTTGCGTCATTTTCTGTTCATAATGCATATCTCTCAAGACTGCTTGTGGGGGAGGGGGCTGGGAGGTAGATGGGAAAGAGATTGCGGGCCATAATAAACATGAGGGATTGCTGCTGCTGCTTCGCATGGGTTTATTGGAAGGAAGGGAGGGAGGTTACAATCTCGCATGTTATGGGATATAGTCAATGGCCCATGGTAGTGTTAACTTAATTTGCTAATGACGATTCGTTAGATTAGGTGAATAATCACCTCATCTCTTCATTGTTGTGCAAAACTATTCGTGGTTCACCCTGGTCGATGGGAAGACACGATTTTGTCAGTAGTATCGCTTGCCGTCATTCACTTTTCACAGTCGATGGAAATTCTCCCGGCCCAACGCTGTCCAATGTCACCACACAATGTATCCACCCGAGTGCTGTTCGTCTACTGCAGCACCATTCCACCACTTTAACTTCCAACGCCCTCCTGATTCCCCACCTTGCCAAATCATCGCCATCGCCACCAAATCAACTAACTAACAACAAAGCAGAAAAAATCTAAACTTCAACTAACAATATAATGTCTAATACCCACACAAATACTACGCGCCAGCGCCAGCGCCAGCTCCTGCGCCAGTTCATCACACCCACCCCGACGCGCTCACCAACTCCACCACGCAGGTCCGCTACCACGCCCAGCCATCACTACCAAAATCTCCCCCCGCACCAAACCTACCCCAGCATAAATAAATAACACCAGGCGTCCCCAAACTGCTACCCCAGCCCAACTCATCTCTCTCCACACAGCCACACGGCGCGTCACGGCGCTACTGCCCACCTCAACGCGCTCATCGACGAGCACCTCACGTGGCAGGAGAATACATGTAGCGAAAGGCCGGCGGGTCGCGGGATCATGTTTGTGGATTGGGATGGGGATGGAGAGGTTGTTGTTTCGTTTCGAAAAAGTTATAATTGGGGGGACGGTGATGAAACGGGTGATGAGAAGGGTAAGGGTATGAATATGAGTAAACGGCGCATGATCCCCGCACCGCTGCGCACCATCCCACGTCGCAGGAATTCCGCTGCGTATCGGGGGAAACATCTTCCTGCGTTGCCTAGTTCAAACCCTTGTCAACCCACCTCACAACCTACTTCTCCTTCTTCCGTATCGCCACCCACTTCATCTCTATCTCTGCACTCCTCCTCCCCATCAATCTCACGCACTCTAACAACATCTAGCATAACAGCAACATACCGCCCCACAACCTTCTCCCCCACGCTAAACACCCAAATCCCCTCTTACATAACCGGCCACGACGCCTCGTCCCACCTCAGCTACGACTACGACGGCCGCATCATGCATGTCCAGGGTCCGGGATCGCTGCACTCCGAGTCGCCTGTCTCGGCGTACTATGGGGTTGATGTGGAGAAGTATCGGCTGGCGAGGGCGATGGAGGTTAAGGAGGTTAGGATGAGGGATATGGGGGAGAAGTTGGATGGGAAGAAAAAGGGGGTGGGGAAGTGGGTTAAGAAGGTGATGGGGAGGTTGGGGAGATTGAGGGAGGATTAGTGGGGGGGAGGAGGGGGAAGGGTTGATGGGGGGATGTTTGGATTATGGTGAATTTGCATGTGCTTGAGACCCCCTCAAGAAAGAAATGCTCGAAAACCAGCGTCAAGACTCTGGATCCAGTAGGCGCCTATCTAAAACCCTGCACCTTTGTTCTACCGCTCAGGACTCTGGATCTGTGTAGATGTCTACCTATCGCCCAGCACCTTCACTCTGCCGCTCAAAACACTCCGAGGCCCTCCAGCCCAAGAGAAGACGAGAGCAGGAAACATCTCAGATGAGCTGTCGACAAATACGACGTGAGACATCAGAGACGTCCATGCCAAAAAAGGCAGCCCGGCAACCCCCAAGTCACTCATCCTGCCTCGCCAACCACCGCTCTAAATCCGCTCCAGTAAGAATCAAAACGCCACCATTATCAATTTACATGGCCTTGTCGTCATCATCCGCCATATATCCTATGTCATCTTCGTACGAATCATCTACCTCCTCCAAACTCATAACGTTGAAGTCGCTCAAATCGCCAATGTCGAAAATCTCCGCCGTGAAACCAAGGTCGCGCACACCGGGCATGTCAGCGATCAGGCCCTGTAGAAGAGGGTTGTTCAAGCAGTAGTCGCGGATGCGCGAGGACTCGTAGTACAGCGTGGGGAGCTGGGCTGGGGACGGCATTGACGCTTCGGGGGATGTGTTGGTGGCGGTGCCGCCGTTGTGGTTGCCACTGCTACCGCTACCAACGCCTTTCTTACCCTTGCCCCTAACTTTTTTCTTCTTGGGCTTGGTGGCAGCGTCGTCGAGCGCCTTCTTTCCGCCCTGGACCAAGAAGTCGAAGAGTATCTGCGTCTCAGGCTTTGTCTCCTCCCACTGCGCGCTGTTGCGGAAGCGAGTAAGGTACTTGGTTGTGTTATGCTTGAGGTTTTCGGTGCGGCCAGAGTCGAGAACGATGAACTGCTCGGGGTGTCGCCGGAAGTGCCAGGCAAAGCGGAGCATATGCTTTGTAGGATTCGCAGGGTCAAGCTGCTGGCCGAGAGAAGTGTGGTGCACATACTTCATACATGCGAGTGTGTAGGCGGCTTGGGGAGGTGTGTCACTGTCGCTGAGGCCGGCGGCCAGGTTCGCGAGAAGGCGCGCACGTGTTTCACCGAAGAAGCGGGAGAAGTTGAGGTTCTTTTCCACGCAAGAGCAGAAGTAGGCGTGAATAGCTTGTTCGGACCACTTTTGTATAGGAAGCTCGTTCTTAAGATTAGCCATGACCTCGCCGCGCTATTTAAGGATGCCCGCGAAGGTTGTGCCTTCGTTGACATTGGCGCTGCAAAGATCAGCTGAGGACGGGAAAGCGAGTGCGGGCTATAGTTACACATTGAAAGGATAGTGTTGTTGCTGCGGAGTAGGCGCAATGATGGCGTCGGTAGGTAGTGTGATAGAAGCCTTAATGGGAACTGGGATGTTTGCCGTCTTGCGGCGAAGTATCTCTTCAAGCGCGGACTTGTCCTTGAATGTGAGGCCTTGCGGCATGTTGCCGGGAGAGGATTTCGACGTGATAAGCTGGTACAATAATCGAAACAATCAGGGGTGGAAGTCGAGAAGAGTCAAAAGAAGAGCGCGAGGAGTGTCGTAGGTATATTATTAGGTTGCTACTAGCAGCTCCAGTGAAAGGTCATTGCGACACTTGTGCCAGTTCGCTCACCTACGATAGTGGGGCAAAATCAAACGCCGAGCTGTTGGCAGCGGTGGTGATGCCATTCACTAAGAGTGAAGGCCGCTTAATTCCGATCTCGTTAAACCAAAAAGAAAGAGGTGTTCGAGGGGATGGGGTTGTTGGGAAGATTGAAGCAGGATCGGTGGAGGGTGAGGGGGAACGGTTGATGAGGGGATGTTTTGATTGGAACACTGATGCTCTTGAGAACCCCTCAAGAATGAAGCGCTGAAGACTGAGATCTATAATCACGGTCTTGAGTCTATGTATACGCCTGGCTACCCGATACAAGAGCCGCTGGAACTCAGGAAAGACAGGTCCGAGCAATACCCGGTATACACCCTGGGTATATTCCCTACTCTTTTCGCGGCCATGATCTTACCCCATGTCTCTCTACGAAAATGCTCAAAGAAAGCCAGAGTCTATCAAACAAGCCCCTTTCGGCAACTAGCCTCGCCAAAGTATCCTCGTCCTCGACCCGCATACACCTTCAAAGCCGCCAAAAAGCCATACCTCAGTCAAATTCAAAGACAAGGATATCGCCCAAGCGCGACAGCCCAGCCTCAGACATAGTCCCAATATCCAACACAGGCCTCGCCGGGCCCTCAACAGGCGTAATATCGAGGCCGATATCCTTCGCGACCTTGAGCCCATCCAACGAATCAACAAGGTCATCCACGACTAAGAGGTTGACCATTCCCCACGTCGGAAACCCTTGCATGCCCTGGAGAAGACCGCTGAAAATGCGATACTCGTTCCGGTACGGCTGGTACTTTGTCACGTCGAGCGAGATGGTGTCCGAGGGGCTGACACCGGGGATACCAGCGGGCTTGTCGCCGCCACAACGCAGTTCCGTGTCGAAGAAGGCGACGAGATCGGGACTTATCTGCGCAAGTTTGCGGTGGAGCGCGTTGGATGGGTCGAAATCTGCTTGAACGGCTTTCCAGCCGTCGATCAGCTTGTGCATGTCCTTGAGGATACCCTTGCATCGGTTCTGCGTAAAGATCTCGAAGTCGTCGGGGCCCTTCTGCAGATCGTGGATGAAGCGCTCGCGATAGTGGGCTGGTTTGAACCCGCGTTTGGTGATGTGCGTGCTGTTGTTTTCTTCGGCGCAGGCGAGCATGTAGAGGTCTTGCATTTTTGTCGCGCTGCTTTCGTACTCGGCGGTCGCGGCGAGGTACAGGCGTGCCCGTGTTTGACGGAAGTGCGAAGAGAAACTGAGGTTTTCGTTCACGTTGCTGCAAAAATAGGAGAGGGTGGGCGAGAAGTCCCATTCGTTAATAGGCATCTGCTCTTTGATGTTGGATTTCACTTCGCCGCGGTAGAAGAGGATGTCTGCGAGGGTGGCGCCAGAGTTGACCTGGATGGCGAGGGAATGATTGACATGTAGGGTTAGCGTTCGTTGCGATATGTAGCTCAGATAATGGTACATGTCTTACTCCTGGTATGGGTACAGGTTGTCGACACCGTTGGCAGCCAGAATCTGGTCCAATGTGATGGCGGGATAGAGGGCGGGTGAGACCTTGATGAGCTTTCGACGAAGCACCTCGCGCAATTTGTCGTACTCGGAGGGTTCGCCAGTACGGCCGGCAATAGCGGCTGGCCCAGGCATTCTTGTGGTAGTGATGGTTAAGCGGGTAAGTGAAAGTGAAGGAGCGGAGCGAGGAAGCTCCAGGCGCAGGCAGATATACACAAGAGGGACACGGGCTAGCGCACACCAGAATTTCGTTTAAGTAATGGTGATTTTCATGTGAGTTCAATTATGAGAGAGCAAAGGAAGAAGCGAGGTCACGTAGAATCTACGGTGTCGCGCGGACTCCACCCGCGCTGCCTTCACTATTCACTACCTTGGGCAAAAAGAAAAAATGCAAAAAAAGAGAGGAGCTCCGGCGTCCTTTATCTTTCCGCCAGATGTCTCTTACATCCGGGGCGCTTGTAGCAGTGACTACCAAAGACGGTCGGTTTGTTTGTTTCGGAGGGTCTAGAATATAGCGCCCAGGTCCTTGACTTAGCCCAGAGAGAAACACGAATTTCTGCTCCAGGGTCCGTCCCACCCAGCCCGAAGAATGCAACACGAATGTTACAAACTAAGGGCTGAGTGGTTGGACCTGGGCTCGAACGAGCGTAGTCAGCGAGGTTTGTGTTTATGGACGGGACACGTATAAGTGGTGTGTACCAACCCGCACTAGAGTGCGGGACTTACGGAATAGTTGGAGAAATGCCCTACTACGAATAATGTATACCTGCAGAAAGACTAAGGTGGTAGGTGTGGGCGCAAAAAGCGAAGTCGGTGATGTTGTGTGGGCGTGTGACGTAGAGGTCGAGCGCCAGTCCGCTCTCACTCACACCCAGCGATATCGTCATGGCGATAAAGGTGCGGCTATGTGAGGCTAAGCGAGGCGTACAGACAGTCAGGCCAGACTGAACGTCGGCAGGCGCTCCCTTCTGTAATGGCGGCCGACTGGGGTGTACGATAGCCACGACCGTCCCTTCACCAACTCAGGCAATGTCGCTAGATCACATTGATCATGTAAGACATCTCAATGCACACGAACGCTTGTAAGGATAGCCTTCGCGCTGCGCCAGTAGATTGGTGGAAGGAGACCAACGATGATACTAAATAGGCGCAGCTACGATATTCACATACGCACAATGCTAAGCACTGTTGAAGCGGTGAGACATCGAGACCTCTGAAGATTCCTAAACATCAGCTCTCACACCTCACGCTCTAAATGATACTACAACAAGACGCGTGATGTTGAGAGAAGAGACATATAGAAATGGACTCAGGTAAGTAGAAATGTGAAGGGGAGAAAGACAATGACTTGGAAGAAAAGAAAGGGCAGTGCGACAGCATGGGAGGCTTCCAGATTTACTAGAGAGACGCTGTAGAATATAAGAGAAATGGAAAAGCGTTGGTTTCTTTGTTGTCTGCTGGGCGCAATACTGAAACATCCGGAAAGGAAGGCTGTGGTGATCATCACGCGAAAATAAGATACGACAAGAAATATGGGATACAGACGCCGGAAGCAGGATTTGAGAGGTGAGAGACAGAAACAAGGATGAAATGTTGGAAATTGGTTGCTTAGCGCGATACGCAGTGTGCATCTATGGGTGAGAAGACGCATGAAGTCCCAACGTCGAAACCGCAGCAAACCTCGCGCGCCACGCCACACCACTTCGGGAATGGCGTTTGTCTGGCCCCCTGTCCACAGCCACGGAAGCGGGCGTCTCACGTAACAGCAGCAACGGCTCAGCTTCCAAGATAACATGCATTCCAGAGAGCTGATGTACAAACAGAAGCCTAGCAAGAAACTTCGCAAATCAAGCAGACTGATAAAGACAAGAAAGACATCACACGTCCAAACAAGTTGCAGTTCACTCTTCAGGAGTTTCAGACTCCAACAATCTATCAATGACAATTCATTCATTCAAACAAATGAGATTCGTAACCCGCTATCCACGGTATGCATCTATATTACAATCCATCATTAAAACCACCTCATTATTCAGATCCCCACAACAATCTACTGCTGGGGCTTAAGCACACCACGGTACCTCATCTTGCCATCGCGCAGGGTAGCCATAGCCTCCTCGATACCGCTCTCGGTAAGCGGGAACTCCATGTTGATGGGCTTGATGCCGTGGAGGGCGGAGAAAGCCAGCATATCCCTGTGGACCTGGCGGGCGGCAACGACGGAGCCCTGAACGGTGATACCGTTGGCAATGAGTGCCATCTGGGGGAAGCTGAAGTCGTCGTCACTGACGGTGAGGGGGAAGATGGTGGCGTTTGTGTTGAGGACGGGGAGCATGATCTTCCATTCTGGAGATACGGAAGTGGTGACGAGAAGGACGTCGATCTTACGGCTGACGCTGATTTCGTCCTTGCCTTTCATGGCGACGAATTCCTTTGCGCCGAGCTTCATCGCCTCGTCCTTCTTGTTGTCAGAGCCGGAGAAGACGCACACATCGCAGCCCATCTTGGCGGCGTACTGGATGGCAAGGTGGCCGAGGCCTCCTACACCCATGACACCGACGCGATCGGTGGGGCGGACATTGTAGGCGTGGAGGGCGTTGAAGACGGTAGCACCGCCGCACATGAGAGGTGCGGCCTCGGCGTCGGTGAGCTCGTCGGGGATCTTGAAGAGGAAGGCCTCGCGCCAAACGGCGTGCGAAGCAAAGCTACCCTGGTCCAGGTTGGCCATGCCGTACATCTCGCGCTCTGGGCAGTACGTCTCGCGACCAGTGAGGCACTTCTCGCAGCGGCCGCAGGCGTTGTGCTCGTATCCCCATCCGACGCGGTCGCCCTTCTTCAGGTCCTTGACGTTGGGACCGAGCTCCTCAACAAGACCGACTCCCTCGTGGCCAAGGGCCATGTCGGCTTCCTTGTAGTGCTCATCGGTACCGCAGAGGCCAGAGGCGGTGATCTTGATCAAGACCTGGTCGTTCTCGAGGTCGGGCTTGGTGGTTTGCGACTTGACAATCTTGGCGTCCTTGGAGCCCTTGTAGACGGTGAAAGAAGGCATCGTGGTGGTTGTGGTGTTGGTTTACTTTTGTGAAAGATTCGTCACGAAAAGAAAATCGTTTGGGTATTTTATGTGGTTGGAAGAGTTGAAAGGTTGTTTAAGTTATTGTGAAGAAGGTGAGGTATGAGCGGCGCCGTCTCTTATATGGGTGAGTAGCTCCTTCGTACATCTGCCATGAACGACGCCTCCGTTGCATCCGCAACGTTCGAAAACTTTCTCCCATATGACGTCGCCCATTGATATTACACAGGGTCTTCCGAATCTAGGGTCTGCTATGTCGCCGTACCCGTTCCTAGGCACACATTCGGTGCGTAGACCGTGCGCTAGAAAGGGTCGGTTTTGTGGGTCCCATTACAACAACTGTACGATTCCATCTACGCGCATACCTGCAGGATACCGTCAGCTTATTTTTTTGGTTGCTCGGGGATCCTTCGGTGGGTGACTGTATATTGGTTGAGGTAAAGCCGGAGCTACACACACTGCGCGTCGCCTAGCGACAATCAGCGACAAGAGGTGTGCAAAAACAAAGATGTCGGTCAGTTTCGGCCGAGCATCTAGATTTGCATCACAGGAAGCCGACATGCGCGGCAATGAGATGCCATGTGTCTGGATCTTTTCCCCACCGATAGGGCTTTGACATGTGCCGATTGTTGTGGAGCCGCTGTACTTGCCCAGTTGATGTTCCTGCTTGAGGCTCTGCGATCCATGACGTAGCCGCTGAGGATCGGAACGCCCGTCCGACGGTTACGCTACAAGGCCGAAACTGTTCGGGCCTACTATAGGCGGGAACTTGATTTTTTTGGGACTTGACGATTTTTTTCTCTATGCATGCAATGCAGCCGCGATCTATTGCCCTGGATGAATTATTCATCATGGCTGTTTTCATGTCTTACCGCATTTCCGGAGTGCCATCGTCGTTGTTTGCGGGGGCTGGTGTTGGTTTAGACTGAGGGCCGATTTGTCGCATTAGGGAAATGGTGCGAGATATGTCATCCATCTGGGGGCAGGACGGGTAAACTCCGGAAACTCCTTATCTTAAACCCGGCTCGCACAACACAAAGTGTAAGCTATTGATTCCAGCCCTGATACCGCATGCACCGTAATCATAAGAGACACATTGTTGAGTATACATAGCGATCAGTCATCAATGCTGCCGAGGCATTTGAGTTTCGGCCCGTGCCTATGAGAAGTAATGCCACCGATTAGTTTGCAAGGCGCGCCAGTTCTGATAAATCGATTCCATTCTAAATTGTATCTTAGCTTCATCTACTCATCATGATATCGTGCCACATGTTAGCTTTGCATGTGCTTCTATGCAGTCATCAAGCCACTTTCTTGATGCTATCTAAAAGTTTCCGATCTCAACTTCTAAGAGACTCCGTTCTTAACTCATCGCATCCAAGCCAATTACCCCTCCCTTCACGTGTATCCAATTATCAATACCGCACCCCACAACTCGATAGACTGAGCACCTTGGCTCGCCTTACAGGTCAGGAAAGAGACGCATAAGCATCGGAAGCATATCTCGCGGCCTCATCCTCTGCACCGCCTCAATCGCAGTCCTGAGATCCGTAACCTTCCTCACCTCTTCCTCGCTTCCAGACTCAGTCTTGCCATGTCCGCTTTCCGCCTTCTCGTTTTTGCTCTTAGGAATGAAAAGGGTGGGGAGAGCGTCTAGTAGTTCGTTTCCCTCGATGTCGCCAACGCCGTAAGGCAGAGAATTATCGGCCATGTTCACATCACTGCTTCCCTCCTCGCTCACTGCCCCGTCCCCTAGTGCAGCAACAGGGACACCCTGATCCTTCCGTCCTTGGACCAGACATCCCACAAACTGTGCTACTTTCTTCTCATACATCTTTCTGCCCAGTTCATGCTCTGCAATATTAAGCTCGACCTCCCACTCTTTCGTCAATTTCTTCATCAAGTTCTTGAGTAGCTTCTTCTGTGCAGGACCGAAAGCCGTGTACACGCCCCACGCGCTGTTTTTCCAGGTGACGATGAAGGCTTCGCGGTCGGAGAAGACTGTGGGGGTGTTGTGGTGCTCAATGACGGCGGAAAGATACTGCGTCATGAAGCGGTAGGCGGCAGGAGGGATGTATGTGTCTTTACCCCAGGGCGCGGAGGTGCTGTATCTGCCTCGCTGACTCGCGCTCTCCACCCCGTGACCATTCCTGGGCTGCGAACTGTCTTTCAAATCGTGAAGGGCCAACACTGCAATGAACATCGCGGTATTCCACCTCATTGTATCGTGAAACCGTTGAAACCGTCGCGCTTCATCCAGTCTCCAGAACCAAATCGCTCGAGTTATATGTAGGTTCTGTTTTTCCTCATCTTTTATCGGCTTGCTGCCATACTGGTCGATGACATCTCGTTTGTGCAGGAAGAAAGCGAGTTGAAGGTCCGGAGGTATGTTGGGAATGTGCGACGCTTGAGGTGTCTGGCCCAGGACATCGGAAAGTGCGAGAGTGGGGATATGGTATGACGGTATAGCTTGGAGCTTGGCCTTGAGCAATGCCGACAAGTAATCATGTTCCTCTCCGTCAGTTCGAGGATGTTGTTCGGCGGAAGTGCTGTGAGGCATTGCGAGGTGGTTGAGTGGGTGAACGGACAAAGGCAAGGGACTCGTTGGGACTCTTTACAATCAAGGTTGGTATTCCAAGTAGGTTAGCGGGCGTGTGAGTTGTGTGGCGTGAGAGGTTGAACATTGTTTCGTTTGTGTGTTGCCTTGTCGGAAGTAAGAGTGAAAGGTGGTCGGATGCCTGCAGCGCTTTCCTTGAGCGCAAACCGCCCACACACACCGCTGATCAAATGTACGGAAAAAATTGGGAGCACCTTCTATATGGACCCAGTTTGAGATACACTGAGAGTTTGTGTGAAAAGCGGTCGACACAGGATTGAGAATTTAGCTTAATAGTTGTTGGCGATATCTTTAAAACTCGTAGGTATGAAAAATCGGACAGGTGTTGATACGATCATCTTTTGCTAGGAACCACGAATTGTGTACCGTTTACGAGTTCGAATATGATCGCGAATGCTGTTCAATCCACTCTCGTTGCGATCGCGAACGCTGAGAAAGGCATGAAGGGTAGTAAGGAAGTATTCGATCATCTCAGCTCTAACTTCGGAAGGTACATCAAGCGTCGTATTGTTTCCTCACATGATGTTGATATAGGTCATCACGTTAGCACGAGATTGATATCCAACACGCTGGCTACGTCCGAACCCTGAAATCGTTCAGCGGAGGTAAGGATAACACCAGGCAGAGAAAAGAGAGGACGTTTGAAGTATTGAGAGGCGTATGAAAGAAGTGGGATCAGTTGTAGAGATAATAGAAAGACAAGCGCCAACAGAACAGAAACAAAAGGTATACATGAGAATAGCTCTCATTACTTTCTTTGTCATAGAGTCGTAGAACCAGACACTAGTGTAGTGTGTTGGATTATTAGTACGTGCAATCGAACATTGCTGGTCAGTCTACCAATGGACCTCACGTGGCAGTCTCGCGTGGAAGAGAAAATGACAACTCGACATCAGGTGACAAGCGTTGATTGATTTTGTTGGTGGAGGAGGTCAGGCGTGCGGTTACGCGTTCCCACCCACTGGGTGGGTCAGGCCCACCGCGGCCACGCTTTGAGGAAGATGACGATCTTCAGGGTCGTCCAATGTGAGCAGTTGGATGAAGCTGCGCCGCAAACATATCGATAGACAACAGGCGGGTACCTGAGAGATGCGCGCAATTGCTGATCCTGTGTTTCAGATTGCCGTGAGACGTTCGCAAGCCGTTTGAACGCGCGTAGGGTGAGATGCTATGATGTCGTTGTCTGCATGGCGATGACTTGAGGGTGCGCTTTGAGCATCGAGTGCCAATTGATGATGGCAAAGTATTCTCTGGTACCCTAGTAAAGAGCGTTGCGGCGATGACGGTGTACCGACGCTGTACCGCCCACACGTGTCGCTCTTACGCAAGCTACGGAAAGAGAAGCTGTGGAGGAGCAGGGCCCAGCAACAGTCGGCCAGCTATCTCTGCCATGATGGTCTTGTTCATTGCAGTCTACGGCTCATCGACTCAGTGGCGGGTGAGCTCAGGGTCCAGGTGATTGGCTGACAGTGGCTGGAACTTGGCGCCACGATAGTTTTGCGACCAGCCATCCGCTGGTCCCGGAATGCACGGATGGGGTCATTGTCCAGACTTGGTGTGCCGCAGGATGCCGGATGGCATAATGTTAACATGCTCCAAGACGCGCTCACGGGGCGGTCGCTGAGATTTTTAATGCGCTCATAGTGCTCTCTGGGCGGTGTCGCTGCGGTTGTACGATGTTCTGATGTTCTGACAGAGTTCGTATACGGGCGCGAAATGAGAGGGCAATACGAAAAGTGCTGGGCAGACCTAGCGGGCGGGCGTCAGTCAGCGTCCAAAGGGGTCTAGAGCTGTCGTGTTATAGGGCCGCCCGAAATTGTTCCTGCGTAGGAGTGTGGCGGAGCAGCTGGTGCTGTGGCCCCCCCTGCCCTTTGCCCCATCCGGCTGTTCCAGATGGGCGACAAAGAGCAATGCATGCACCCGTTTTTAGAAAGTCGCGAGCCACAGCAGACAGCACGGCGGGCGTGACAGCGAAAAGGCCGACGACTTGGGCAGGTTTTGGTGGTGGTGGTTGCAGTGCAGCTTCGTGCAGCATTGTAGCATTCTATCCATCGTGTTCCCGCCGACGTGGCAACGGTTGGGTGTGTGTGAAGGGCTTTAGGGCTGGGCAGCGTGAGCGTGCAGGCGCCGCGCGTATTCGCCTGGCCCACTTGCGAGCGCCGCCGCAGTGTGTCTCGCTCCCCTGAAGACGGCCACGGTGCATAGACCCCGTAACCTTCTGCCGCTGGGATCCTCGAACCAACCTGCCCCGTCCCTCGCTCTCCTCAGGCACTCTCAAAACACACCAAAACTGTCGGTGACGACAACAAAATAATTCATTTGGGTTGCGTGTGCGGACTGATTGTATCTCGCCGGTACCAAGACTTCCGCTGATCGCTTCCTGTCCGATCGTTTACCCTCCCTTCTGCTAGCCTCCTGCTCCCCAGCCGAGACCCGCCTGCGCCCGCCGCCCTGCTTCCCGGTTTCCTTCCCAGTTGTCCAGCGCAACCACCACTTTCGACATCACCACCCCATTTGTCGCCTTCGACAGCCGCTCGCTCACCACCGCCTCACTCGCACCTTCCCCGCACCCATTCACGCTCGCTGAAGGAGGTACTCTCGCCGCTGGTTTGGCCGACACCCTCCCCGGTACTCTTCAGGAGTACACCAGCGCCCGAGGCACACGGCCTCCTCGCACCTAATACCCAACAACACCGCCCATCATGAAATTCTCCCTGTCCCAGTCGCTGCTATGGCTCGCCGCTGTAGCTGCGCCGCTCGTGTCCGCCGAGCGCATCATCGAATCCAAGTCGCTCAACCCGTGCATGGCCAACTCGTCCTTCTCCGCCACGCTGTTCAACGTCGCGTTCACGCCCAGCAACCGCAGTTTGGGCTTCAAGATTGAGGGTATCTCCAACATCGCCGGCAAGATCGAGGCCGACGTTGAGCTGCTCGTCTATGGGTACTCAGCCCTGAACCAGAAGCTCGACCCTTGTGGCCAGAAGGAGCTCGAGGGCATGTGCCCCATGAACGCCGGTCCATTGACCATCAAGTCCAACATCGACATTAGCCAGGACATTATGAGCGTTATTCCAGGTAAGCGCAGTCGCGGCGACGTCTAGTCGCACCCTTCTAACCCCGTCCAGGCATTGCATACACCATTCCTGATCTCGATGCCGTTGTCCGAGTTAAGATCAGGGATGCCGACACCGATGAGCAACTCGCCTGCGTAGAAGCAGAACTCTCTAACGGACATTCGGTCGACCAAAAGGCTGTGGCCTGGGTGACGGCTGTCATCGCAGGTCTGGGTCTAATGGCATCTGCCATCACATCCGGTCTGGGCCACTCCAACACGGCCGCTCACGTGGCCGCAAACGCCATGTCACTCTTCGGATACTTCCAAGCTCAAGCCTTCATCGGCCTGTGTGCTGTTCCTCTCCCTCCCATCGTCTCTGCCTGGACCCAAAACTTCCAATGGACCATGGGTATCATCCGTGTCACGTTCCTTCAGGAATTGGCCACATGGTATCAACGCGCCACCGGTGGAACGCCAACTACCTACCTCTCGCAGCTGTCGTACATCTCAGTCGAGGTGCAGAAAAAGATGAAGATGAAGCGTGCGATCGACTTCACTACCGGCGCTGTCGGCCGTCTTATTGCACGTAGTAACGCTGCTGCCACCGAGGCACAAGCTGGTGGTGACCGTATCGTTCTTCACGGCATCGAGCGCGTTGGCTTCAAGGCGAAGATCGAGACGACCAACATCTTCTTCACTGGCTACACCTTCTTCGTCATCTTCGTTCTCTTCACCGTCATCGGCGTGGTGGCCTTTAAGTACATCTGCGAGGGTCTTGTCAAGGCTGGCAAGATGAAGGGTGACAAGTTCGTCGATTTCCGCAACGGCTGGCAGACTATTCTCAAGGGTATTCTCTTCCGTGTCGTCCTGATTGGCTTCCCCCAGATGATGGTGCTGAGTTTCTGGGAGCTGACACAGCGCGATTCTGCTGGTCTGGTCGTTTTGGCTATTCTGTCCATGCTCACGATGATCGGTATTCTCGCATGGGCTTCTTCCAAGGTTGTCCGCATTGCGCAACGCTCCATCGCCATGCACAAGAACCCTGCCTACATTCTCTACTCGGACCCTGTGGCGCTCAATAAGTGGGGCTTCCTCTACGTGCAGTTCAAGGCTGCCGCTTACTGGTTCATCATTCCGTGGCTTGGATACCTTCTCATCAAGGCCATGTTCGTCGGTCTTTCTCAAGGCAGCAGCAAGGTCCAGGGTATTGCCATTGTCATTATCGAGGCCGCTCTCCTCGTCTGCGTATCAGTCCTCCGCCCGTGGATGGACAAGAAGACCAACGGTTTCAACATCGCCATCGCCGCTGTCAACTTCCTCAGTGCCTTCTTCTTGCTCATGTTCACTGAGATTTTCAACCAGCCTGTAAGTCACCTACATCCTAGCATATTTCCAACACTAACATGTCTAGCCCATCGTTACTGGTGTCATGGGTGTCATCTTTTTCATCCTCAACGCCGCCTTCGCTCTCATCCTCCTTCTCATGCTTCTCATCTCGTCTGGATTCGCCCTCTTCACCAAGAACCCCGACACTCGCTACCAGCCAATGCGTGACGACCGTGGATCCTTCATCAAGTCGCAAACTCAGTTGACCACTGAGCTCGATGCCTTGGGTGCAACTGCCCGTGGTGAGGGTAAGGGTACTCACCCCGACTACGCCACATCCCGCAGCCGCATCGACGATGACGACGACTACTCTTCTGAGGAGCAGCGACAACTAGCTGCCAAGGAGGGCGGTTTCGGCGAGCATTATGCACCTGCCCCTCCCCGAAGTGCAGGCAACGATGGAAGCATCTCTCCAGCACCACCGTCGTTCTACGACCGCCGCAGCCCAGCGCCGTCATACCGACCTGGCAGCAACGGCCAGCAGTACCGCCAGGCGAACAGTTCAAGCCCATGGCAACGAGGTGCAGGGTACGAGAACTGACGCCAGAGCGAGCACGAGGAGCAGGTGGGCCAGATTATCGATTCGTATAAGCGCTCCTCGGCCGCTCAGCAACAGCAACAGCAACAACAGCAAAATCAACAAAACAGGTTCTGAGCTATCTATGCGTTTTGTGCATATCTTGGGCATCCATACCAATATACTGTAATCATCAATCGAAGTGGGCTTCACATGGAATAGTGCAAACGGCGCGACCATACCCTTACCATCATGAAAGGCGGCGTTCATCCTTGGTTTCTCTGCATCCAATTGGACAGGGCTGTACCTTTTTGTTTCTTTCCGCGCAATAAGCATGGAGGATGGTAATGTTACCAGTATATTCATACCGCATATACGTAATCTTTCTTTCCTCCTGCATCTGTTTTGTTCTTTCCTTGCGTATGGGTTATCTGGGACTTTTTCCTTTGTTCAAACTGGGCGCATCGATAGGTATCAGCGTTCCCTTTTTTGATCAAGCATGCGTGCGCGCATGTTACGCTGCTGCGGCGAGTTGAGAGCGGGGAGAAAGATAGAGTTATTGCAGAGAAGAAATCAATCCTTTTCAAGTTCATTTCACCGACCACTCCTGATGTCACTCCGTCGACTTTAGCCTGCCGGTAATTTGCTGACTAGGATAATTGCAAAGCTCTGTATAGGGGTCTGATAATGCGGCCGCAAAGGGTTCGGTACAGACCCCACTCTCGTGCATGGCGGCTATCGCGAACGATAGATGGTGAGCTGTCAAATCTCGCTTGTTACCTCTGTGCATTCCTCATGCGGAGCGTACAATTTTTTCTGTGCCCGTGTGGGGGTTGGGATGGATACTGAACGGGCGAGTGGCTTGCTGATCGCCCGATGCGCAGGTGCAGACACGATAGTTCCCGTAGGCTCCGCCATGGGTCTACCTGACGCAAACCCGCGACCACCACACACACACACACCTGGACTTGGACTTGATCAGCCCACGTTGTTCCCAAAACTTAGTCTGAAGCTTGAAAGTACGACGACGTCAACAAGAATTACTTTATTGGTCTACCGGCATAGGGCATCCGGCATGGTTCACCATGCATGCGGCAGCGGAGGGAAGACCCATTTGCCCCGGTTTTATCTGCTGCCTGTTCTCTGATGACAGAAAGATGCATGACGATGATGGCCACGGTGCGTGATGACTCTTTCGTCGGCGATGACAAAGACCCCTCCACCTACCTGGGCACGATCATCGGCGCCCCTCATCTACAACGTCAGCCGCAATCATGCTTGCGCTCGGTCAGAACGGCACTCAAACGATACACCAGCATCTGAGCCAACGATAAGCTAGCAATAACCCACGATAGCTCCACTTTGCTCTCCGCAGTCTCATGACTTTGCCAGACGCGCCAGCGAAACTCCACTTTGCAACGGTCGTCTGCCAACGACGCAAATTTGTCGTCACAATTTCGCCGAGCGATGATCGCGAGCCTCCGAATTTTTTATCGAGGGTGCCCAAGCTGTTGCACGCAGACAGGGCAGGGCAAGTCAACCGCAGACAAAAGCGAACCCCCTTCTGGGTATGGCGACGTTCCGCAGCCCAATCAAACGACGCACGTTCCCACGAGGCTGGTTACTGATTGGGGAACCGAGGCTAGGGATGCGGCACCAACTCTGCGCTACAGCCATTAGCCAGACGCGATGATAACCCGGGTAGGCAAGACGTGTGAATGGGTGCGCTTCTCGAACCCACCGATCCGCTTCCAAAGGAGCGCCTCTCTCTTCTTGCCCCCCCTGCGAATCATCTTAACCCAACACTTGAGCTAAGATTGCCCGCGGCTGCCTGCACATAGGCTCTGGGTAAGGATCCGATCAGTGTGCCACCCGTCCCCCGGATATTCCGGGCACAGCCCTTTTTCTTTGCTTATAGACCGTTCCCAACTCCGATTACTTTTTCCGATCTTCCCTCTGATACAGTACCAGCACCCTTTTTTCCCACTGCGGGCAGTCCGCGCGTACCGCTCTTCTTTTGACGTTCCCAAACATGTTTTGTCCCTATTAATTAGGTCGTGCTCAAGTGTATCGGTGGATCCATCTTCTTATCTCTGTACGATTACTTGTAGCACTACTTACTATCTGGCTTCTCTTTGTTGGGTCGATTCATCCGATTCCGGACCCAAGTTTGGGACGCCTTGATAAAACAAGACAGATTCCGTGTTTTTCCTTTGCACGCGCCCCTCTGACCCAGAACCCATAATCATCTTCCCCTTTTCTGTCATCCTGACCGAATACTGCACCCCCTCATCATCATCATCATCCTCCTCCTCCTCTCCATCGCGCAAACAAGCAAAAGCCCTCCTCCAAAACGGCCAATTCGCAACCCTCTTCTACAACCTCTCCCCCACCACCACCGCGGCAGTCGACCACCGTATCCCCGATTTCCCGCGTACGTTCCGGGTCGGGCCGTATGATGGCG